>WNWK01020551.1:0-35620 GCA_009830355.1 Cherax destructor | reverse complement strand
TTAAGACATCGTTGAGACGTAGACAGACATGCCAGGGTATGGTGGTGACGTTAAAATACTCTCTGATGTCACCGAGGACGCTACCGACTTGCCACAAGAACACAGATGGTACAACTATCACACTAGCACCACCACCACGCTAGCTCCCCTCTTTCAAGCGTTGAATTTTACTAGGTGAGACTTCCCTATTATTGTCACATATTTACAAGGTATAGCATTTTTTCTGCGAATGATTACGTAAAGTATATTCCCCTTCCCCCACCCCTCCAAAAGAGCCGCTACTTTTTAAGTTTCCAAGTTCTATAACTTGCTTTTATCACAAGGTTAAAACTTCAGTAATCATTGATTCCATGTCCTTGTTCACCAAGCAGTTAGGTACTTGGGTGTTAATGGGCTGTTTGAGGGTTTCAACCTGGATCTTGAGGAAAGGTTAAATATTAATAATGAAGACGGGGTCACCACGACTATAGCTCTGCTGGTGTGGCTACAACCATGTTTTAACACACACAAGATACTCGACACCAGTAAACACAGACTATAGAGGACATCACAAAACTTGGACACTGATTCTTGTCTACACCCGCCACTTCCTGTATCCCCCAAAAGCACATACACTAGCCAAGTAAATAAAATCTTCGAACTGATTTTAGGGAAAACTTGTGAGCGGTGGCGTGTTCAAGATGCAATAATGTAAACACTTAGTTTACAACCTATGAAATTATGACAAACTAAAACAAATTAATCAGCTAAAATACAGGAAAATATGATGGGGAATAATAAATGAATATGAAGCCTGGGGTGTTGAGAAACATCTGGCATTCCCGGGGCGGGGAAGGGGTAAGAAGGGAGGAGAGAGCTAATTAGGTGCAATGTATTCACTGGCAATCTACTTAGAAACAAATACATCTCTCCCTCCTTCCTCCCCTACCATCTCCCTCTCACTGTTTTTTTTTGTGTGTCCGTGTCAGTTTCTCTACTTACCGAGTTGCGTTTGTGAGAGCCGATTCTCAGCTCCTGTCCCCACTTCTTAAACTACCATCACCGTACATTTATTGGTTCCTGGCCTCATGGGCCCTACCATACCAACCCTTGAAACTCTGTATTAAGTCTGCCTCTTTCACTTCCTCATCAAGCATATTCAACTTATTTACCCACCTTGTGTGTCTCGTGTGTCTGTACTGACTAAGATGTGTTTCCAGGGGTCTAGATACAGCTCCGGACCCCGCCTCTCAGGTCGGTTTGAGAGAGATCTGATTAAGACATATGAAACAGCTGGGTATCTTTATTCTTGAAATGTTTCGCCTACAGACCCCTGGTTGTCTTTACGAAGGCGCTGGACAGGCATCTAAAGTCAGTACCTGACCAGCCGGGCTGTGGTTCGTATGTCGGTCTACGTGCGGCCAGAAGTAACAGCTTGATTGATCAGGCCCTGATCCACCGCGAGGCCTGGTCACAGACCGGGCCGCGGGAGCGTTGACCCCCGAAACCCTCTCCAGGTATACACTGCAGGTGAGCGATATCTACTGAACTAAACGCCCGGGCTCTGTCATACCTATTCTTAAAGCTGTGAATGCTACTAGCTCACTCCACTTCTGAATCACTACCAGACTAGAATACTCAGTCAGTCCAACACTTCAACTGAACAATCAACCTATCAGTTCAATACTACAACTGATGATTCAACCTTCGAGTCAGTTCAAGACTACAGATGATCAATCAACAGTTGAAGACTTCAACTTGCCTGTCGATCAATTCACTTTTGTTACGCTAACTCACATCCTGGTGAGATCTATCTCCACTAAGCTCGTAGAAGTCAGGTTACTCTGTAGTCATGTGACAGTTGAAGGTCATGCGGAGTCTGGGGAATCCTACTGCCCTATGTAGGTATAACACCTGTGGAGGTGTTACAACCAGCTGACAGTTATAACACCTGTGGAGGTGTTACAACCAGCTGACAGTTATAACACCTGTGGAGGTGTTACAACCAGCTGACAGTTATAACACCTGTGGAGGTGTTACAACCAGCTGACAGTTATAACACCTGTGGAGGTGTTACAACCAGCTGACAGTTATAACACCTGTGGAGGTGTTACAACCAGCTGACAGTTATAACACCTGTGGAGGTGTTACAACCAGCTGACAGTTATAACACCTGTGGAGGTGTTACAACCAGCTGACAGTTATAACACCTGTGGAGGTGTTACAACCAGCTGACAGTTATAACACCTGTGGAGAAAATTCTCCAAAGGAGGGGGTATGCGCCCTTACTACCCTTGGTAAGGGCCCTCACCCTTTCCACCTTAGGAAAGGGCCAGAGGAGCGCGTCTGGCTGCATAAACAATTAATTCATGCCAGATGTACTGTCAACAGTGTGTCAAGAATTGTGCTGACCACAGCAACACGAGGCACCTCGTGGCATCACATGGCTGCACGAGGCTGCAAAAAGCAGCACGAGCGGGCAGATTGAATTTGGCCACCGCAAGAACGGGTCATACGACTCTAGGTGTCATGCGGCGCGAGGCGATGTAAATCAACATAAACATTAATCGTTCGCGTCCGTTATATCATTTAATCTCCACTAACGTCGGGAAATGAGATAAGAACTCTGTTCAGCGCGTTTAGTGATTAACATCAACATTGCAGTATATTCAGAAGTGTGCGCAGCTTCAGACTGCAAAAGGGAAAAACGTAGAGACAATCGCAAGTGAACTCCATCGAAACAAGACGGTGATTCTTCAGCGGCATTCTACAATCAAGACAGCATTTCCGCCGTATATGGTGGAGCCAACACCATCGCTCAAAGTTACACGAGCAAGGTAAGAATAGAATGTTCTTGTCAAGACAGGGAACTGCGCAGTTCTTGTATTCAAGAACCTTCTAATTTTTACCCACGACGGCGGTTATGCGTGGACTTTTTAGTCCAAAACAGTGAGTAAAACGCCTTTCAGTCCATCTAAGACTGAAATATGGACATACGCTCCTTTGGGGCAATATATTATAATAAATCCCTTGATGTTTATCTTACAGCCCTGTGGAGGTGTGGCAATATATGGATCCCCTGAGAAGGTGTTGGAGGCGGCTGCAACATCTTGGATTCATCAAGAAGTTAAGTACATACAGTCCACGTTATCGTTGAGGTCACAACCTCCACATATTGGTCCTTACGAACCGGAGGTTTGTTCATTACGAACCGGAAGTTTTGGTCCTTACGAATCGAAAGTTGATCGTATTCGTACCAGGAAAGTGGCCACATGGTGGTCCAGAGACTTATACTACAGTGTATAAATGTCTACGATCCAAGGTCCTTCGAGAAAAGCTGTAAAACTATTGTTTTTACAAAAGAAACCAGAATATATGAGTCCCTACTCTCAATCAAAGAGTATGGGAAGCTCTCACGAGGTATAGAAAACGAGAGCCGGCAGGCGCTCACCCGACACCCAGAAAGAAAACGGAAGTCGGGTCACCCATGGTTGGGGGACAGTACTTCTGGGGGGCCACTCCCCCACTACCCCACTCACCCACGCGGGAGCAACACTTCAATTTCTGCTTAAGTCAGCAGAGAAGCAGATTGACTGGCACATGGCTGGTCTGTGAATGTGTATAGTATAAACAGTTTATATATATACACAGTGTTTATAATGTTTATAGACACAAATTAAGAGAAGAAACTGTGTATTATGTTGTCTCTTATATAATATAGGAAGTGATATTAGGTTTAAACTTTCATATTAATTAACATTGTAACAGTGACATATGTATGTATATAAACATTGAATATATATGTGTAATGTGTATACAGTAATATTTCATGTGTGAAGTGACGTCAGTGGTGAGACTCACTTTAGCTGAGACAACAGTTCAGGACATAAACAAACCTTCGTGTTGTTTCGTCCATATGTACTCTGCACCTCAAGGCCACTGACCTTGAAAGACACGGTTAGTGGGTCAGTAGTGTGCTGACGCAGTCAAAACAAACTCAGCTGGAGTTTTTAAACACTCTAAGTGTGCTGTTAGTCATTATACTAGCAAAATGTCGTCATTAACCACAAAATTCAGCACGTTACAGACGAAAATTACTCAATTGGAGCAATTAATTTCAGTCTGTATAGGTTTAACCCAAGACACAAATATAGACTATGATCAGTTGGAAATTAAATCTCAATTATTTGATAAACGTCTGGAAATCATTAATTCAGGCTATGAGATATACGAAAGGGAATTCCTAGATTCCAATCCGACAGAGGAAGAAATTAAAAGTGTCTTGGATGCCTTTAGTGGACAACAATTAAGGTGGACAGGAATACAGGCTATCTGCCGCAAAACTTTGTCACAGAGACCTACAGCCAGTGGTCAGCAGACACCTGTCTCCACACCTGTCCACACACCTGCGACACCTGTCACACCTGGTGTTAGTTTACCAACTCTTCCTAAATTGGCTATGCCTATTTTTGAAGGTAATGATTATGAAGAGTTCATTAGTGGGTTTAATTCTTTAGTGAATTCACGTACTGACATAGATGAGATAGCTAAGTTCAATTATCTCAGATATCTCGTGAAAGGTGAACCCTATGAACTGATTAAATCATTTCCGGTGGTCAAAGGCAATTATGCTCTAGCCTTACGTGTTTTAGCAGATAATTATCTTGATGCTGACAAAGCCAGGGTTAGACATGCAGTCTTAATATCAAGCCTGAAACCACCCAAACATTGTCTTTCAGACTTACAGTCATTTAGGATCACATTAGACAATAGTCTTAGAACTCTAGGAGTTAAATATGATCTAAGGCAATGTGATTGGTTTATCAGTGGTATTATCCAAGATAAACTGTCAACACAAACCATTGAACGTTTAAATATTATGTTCAATAAACGCTATTTCACTTGTGAAGAAATTAGCAATGGTTTACAAACAATAGTCTCATGCATGCAAGCAACGAGACAAGATGAGAAATCCACTAATCCTGTTGTGGATAATAAACCTTCAACTCAGTACAAAAAGAGTGTACCTACTCCCACTAAACCACATAATGGGAAATCCCATGTAGGCACTTATCAAGCTGTGAACACAACAGACAGTAAACAGACTGTCACACATAAACGTACTCCAAAATGTGTACTTTGTGATGGAACACATTGGGCACAGTATTGCATTCAATACACAACAATGGAGGCACGGAAACAACGTGCTCAACAGCTGAAAAGGTGCACTAAGTGTTTAGGTGAACACAAGGGAGGTAAATGCTCACTGAAGAAGTGTTTTAAATGCAAGGGAATGCATCATACAGCATTATGCCCAAGCACTTATGCTGAACAACCGACTTCCACAGAGTCAGGAAGTCAACAAACAGCAGCATTAAATGTGAGAGATAAGTCTAAATCGACTGCTCTCCCAATAGCTCGAGTAGAGTTATCACATAAATTACACAAAACCAAGGTGCTAACATTATTTGATCAAGGATCACAAAGGTCTTTCATAAGACGAACAGTGTTGCAAAAACTGAATAAGCAACCCCATGCCAAAATACAGTTAGAAATAGCTGGATTTTTCCAAAGTTCTGGTAAGCAGAAATATGACCTAGCCAAATTTACTGTTGGTCTAGGAAACAGGAAAAAGACAGTAGAAGCTGTGGTAGTCGATGATTTGCCTAAATCAGTGCAGATCCGGGGAATAAGAGATACAGTTGCAGCACTGAAGGCGGCCAAGGTCAAGTTAGCCTGTCCTGACATACAGACGGACACAATTAGTCCAATTGATTTAATCATTGGAAGTGATTATTATCACTGTTTTGTGGAAAATATAGTAAGTAAACATGATGTTCACTTGCTGAAAACAGCTGGAGGCCATATGATATGTGGTCCAATTCCCTCTCAAAGCGGGAAAGAAGCTGAAATTGATTCAGTAGAAAATGTACTAGTTACAAGAATAACTACTGATCATGTACCACAACAAAAATTATCATTACTGGAAGAAATGAATGAACCAGTTGATAAGTTGTGGGATTTAGATGCGATAGGCATAGATGTAAATAAACCAAGCCCACAGGAGTCTGAGACTTATAACCAATATTTGGACACTGTCAAATATGAAGATGGACAGTATTGGGTTAGGTTACCATGGAAATTAAATCCACCACATCTACCTAGCAATTATCGCATGGCTTTCGGACAAATGAAAGCACAAATACATGAGCTCAGGAAGAATCCAGAGCTGCTGACTGTCTATGATAATATCATACAAGAACAGTTAGACAATAAATTCATTGAGGAAATAGTCGAAGATAAGTTGAAGACAGATGCTCATTATCTACCGCACCAGGAGTCAGGAAAAATTCTGAAACCACTCCACTACGTGTTGTATACAATTGCAGCGCACGTGCAAATAAAGATGTAGCAAGCCTTAATGACTGTCTGATGACCGGACCCTCACTAACTGAGAAGCTTGGAGACGTGCTTATGAAATTTCGCACAAATCCATATGCCTACACGGCTGATATTTCCAAAGCTTTCTTAAGAGTAGGACTACAAGAAATAGATAGAGATTATACTCGATTCTTGTGGCCAGAAAATCCACATGATCCTCAAAGTCCTGTGAAAACTTATCGTTTCAAGTCAGTATTATTTGGTGCAACATCCTCTCCATTCTTACTAGAAGCTACTCTTAATACACATTTGAAGAAATCTGAAAGTCCCTTCAAAGAAATCTTAAAGAAAAGTTTCTATGTGGACAATCTTCAAGGTACTGTGAATAAAGAGGAGGATTTGAAATCCTTATACAGAGAAGCTAACAAGGAGATGAAAGAAGCAAATATGCCTCTAAGGATGTGGAATACTAATTCAAATCAATTAAGGGAACTTATCAAAGATTTCCCTGAAGCTGAAATTCCTGAATGCAACAACATGCTTGGACTTAATTGGAATACACAGGAAGACACTTTGAGTCTCAAAAGGATGAACAATAAATCAAGCAGTACACTCACTAAACGTAGTTTACTGTCAGAGGTATCACAATGTTTTGATCCTCTAGGACTCGTCTCACCAATTACCATAAAAGGTAAAATGCTTGTGCAAGATGCATGGAAGCTCAAAATAGGTTGGGATGAGAACTTGCCTCAAGAAATGAGTCAAGAATGGGATGAAATATCCAAGGAGTTTAAACAACTTCATCAAATTAAATTTCCCAGACAAATAGGTCAAGAGGGAAACAAGTACACATTACATGTGTTCTGTGATGCGTCAACCAGAGGTTATGGCGCTGTAGCTTACATGAGTAACGCTGAAGGAAGTACTTTAATTACTTCAAAGGCCAGGGTTGCACCCTTGAAGGTCAGAACAGTACCACAATTGGAACTGACAGCACTCTATGTAGGTACAAAATTAGCTGTCTATCTCAACAAAGTACTTGATCATCTCACTATTGAAAAACTGTGATCTGGAGTGACAATGAAGCAGTTCTCCAGTGGTTAAGAAATAATAAGAGTAAGTTGGTCTATGTACAGAATAGAGTAGCAGAAATAAGAGAGATGCAGAGAGACTATGTCTTTCTCCACGTCTCTACACAAGAGAACCCAGCTGACATGTTGTCACGTGGTGTCCCACTCAAGAACTTTGTGGATAATAAATTATGGCTCCACGGACCTAACTGGCTCTCTAAGTGAAAATAACTGGCCACAGCAAAAGCTTACATTATGCCAGAAGAAACAGTCTGTTTGAACACAGCAGAAATAATCTGTTTAAACACTACAGACACAAAAGAAATAGTCATTGATGGATCTAAATACTCATCTTTGGGTAAACTCTTAAGAGTTACAGCTCTTGTCTTTAAATTCAGTAAAGTATAAAACCTAATTATGAATTACTTGAACCCATTAAATACTGGATAAAGTTAATACAGAAAGATGTTTTCTCTACAGAGTATAAATTTCTGGAAACTCAGGATAAATCACCAAAGAAACCTGATATGATTAATTCTTTAGGACTTTATCTCGACTCAGAAAAATTATAAGATGTCGAGGAAGAATTCATAATTCTTCACTACCTAAGGAAACAATACATCCAGTATTGATCCCCAAGAATCATTGGCTAACAAGACTGATTATTCAGAATGCCCACAGTAACGTGTTACATGGTGGTGTAGCTGACACTCTTTGTCATATACGTCAATCCTACTGGATACCTCAAGGTCGACAAAGTGTGAAGAAACAAATCAGAGACTGTATTACTTGTCGTCATTATGATATGAGAGTATGTCAGTATCCAGGTCCACCTCCATACCCTTCTGAAAGAGTATGTCATGTCACTCCATTTGAAGTGACAGGTGTAGATTACACTGGACCAATAATTTTAACTAAAACAGTTGACAAAGTTCCTATTAAGGTGTACATCTGTTTGTTCACCTGTGCTACGACTAGAGCAGTACATCTAGAAGTAGCCACTGATATGTCTGCTGAAACCTTTATCAAATTATTTAGAAGGTTTGCAGCCAGAAGGGCATGTCCCAGGCTGATGATATCAGACAATGCAACGAATTTTGTTGCTGGAGCTGCTTACATAAACAAGATTTTTGAGCAGCCTGAAGTACAACAGATGCTGAATCAACGCAATTGTCGTTGGAGATTCATTCCTCCTAAATCCCCATGGCACGGCGGATTTTATGAAAGAATGATAGGCATTGTGAAACGTTGTTTAAGGAAGACTCTTCATCGTCAGAGAATCGACTTAGAAGAATTTCGTACAGTCGTAACTGAAATAGAAAATAGAGTCAACAACAGACCTTTAACGTATGTTACCGATGATCTGGACAATTTAGAAGTGTTAAGTCCATCTCATTTACTACATGGCAGAAGGCTCGAACCTGTTCCTCCCATGAATGATAAAGAAATCATAGAGGATCCTACTTATTTCGAACCTGAACAACTCAGACGTAAATTCAAACACCTTAATAAAGTGATTGAACGCTGGGAGAAAATTTGGCGAGAAGACTATCTCACCTCATTGAGAGAACACTTCTATGGAGCTGGTGTTTCAGAAAATTATAAGTCCTTAAGACCTGGTGACATAGTGATTATTAACAATGATGGTCCGAGGTCCCATTGGCCTCTTGGAAAAATTGTGACCATATATCCTGATGCAAATGGAATCATCAGGACAGTTGATGTTTTGAGCAAAGGTGTAGTGAATAAGCGGACAATAGATAAATTAGTGCCGTTAGAATTACACAGTGTTGAAAACAAAAATAAAATTAGTGATTCTCCAGAAACCACACAGACTGAAGCTGTTCAGAAAAGACAAGCAGCAGTGATGGCGAGTGAGAAAATCAAATTAATGTTAAGTGATGAGTAGTTCACTTTAAGTGAATTTCTCGCTGCCCCCCAGTGTGGAGAAAATTCTCCAAAGGAGGGGGGTATGCGCCCTTACTACCCTTGGTAAGGGCCCTCACCCTTTCCACCCTTAGGAAAGGGCCAGAGGAGGCGCGTCTGGCTGCATAAACAATTTAATTCATGCCAGATGTACTGTCAACAGTGTGTCAAGAATTGTGCTGACCACAGCTCCACGAGGCACCTCGTGGCACACATGGCTGCACGAGGCTGCAAAAAGCAGCACGAGCGGGCAGATTGAATTTGGCCACCGCAAGAACGGGTCATACGACTCTAGGTGTCATGCGGCGCGAGGCGATGTAAATCAACATAAACATTAATCGTTCGCGTCCGTTATATCATTTAATCTCCACTAACGTCGGGAAATGAGATAAGAACTCTGTTCAGCGCGTTTAGTGATTAACATCAACATTGCAGTATATTCAGAAGTGTGCGCAGCTTCAGACTGCAAAAGGGAAAAACGTAGAGACAATCGCAAGTGAACTCCATCGAAACAAGACGGTGATTCTTCAGCGGCATTCTACAATCAAGACAGCATTTCCGCCGTATATGGTGGAGCAACACCATCGCTCAAAGTTACACGAGCAAGGTAAGAATAGAATGTTCTTGTCAAGACAGGGAACTGCGCAGTTCTTGTATTCAAGAACCTTCTAATTTTTACCCACGACGGCGGTTATGCGTGGACTTTTTAGTCCAAAACAGTGAGTAAAACGCCTTTCAGTCCATCTAAGACTGAAATATGGACATACGCTCCTTTGGGGCAATATATTATAATAAATCCCTTGATGTTTATCTTACAGCCCTGTGGAGGTGTGGCAATATATGGATCCCCTGAGAAGGTGTTGGAGGCGGCTGCAACATCTTGGATTCATCAAGAAGTTAAGTACATACAGTCCACGTTATCGTTGAGGTCACAACCTCACACACCACTCACTCACTCTCACTCACCCTCTCACTCACTCTCCACTCCTCTCCTCACTCTCACTCACTCTCCCACCTCCTCACTCTCACTCACCCTCCTCACTCACTCTCACCTCACTCACTCACTCACCTCCCTCACCTCACACTCTCACTCACTCACCTCACTCACTCACTCCACTCACTCACCTCACTCACTCACCTCACTCACTCCTCACTCACCTCACTCACCTCACTCACCTCACCTCACTCACCACTCACTCACCTCACTCACTCTCACTCACTACTCCTCACTCACTCTCACTCACCTCACTCACTCACTCCCCTCACTCACTCTCACCACTCTCACTCACTCTCACTCACTCACTCCTCCCCACTCTCACTCACTCTCACTCACTCTCACTCACTCTCACTCACTCTCACTCACTCCTCCTCACTCCCCACCTCACTCACCTCACTCCTCACTCACTCACTCACTCACTCACTCCTCACTCACCTCACTCACTCCTCACTCACTCACCCCTCACTCACTCACCTCACTCTCACTCACTCCTCACTCACTCACTCTCACTCACTCACTCCTCACTCACTCCTCACCTCACTCTCACTCACCTCACTCACTCTCACCACTCTCACTCCACTCACCTCACTCACTTCACTCACTCCTCACTCCTCACTCTCACTCCCTCCTCACTCACTCTCACTCACTCTCTAAACACGCTTACAAAAGAAAACTGTTCTCTGTGTACGTGTGAGCTAAGAATGTGGTAAAGGTTTAAAGTTATACAGAATATTTACTGCTACACGCTACCCACCAATCTATTTACGAGAAGTCAATGTTGTAAACATTCACTCGGTAGAAACTACGTCATTACATTTTTCATTATCTGGCAAGATGATAGACATCAGCAGTGTGCTGCTACTCTTTTCTATTCAACCGTTAGCTAGGTGTGGTTCCCATCATATACGTTTCTTTGATACATTCCGTCACATAGGGTGGATTTCATGCACTAACTGAAGTCAGACTGAGTTAAGAGACTGCAGGAGTGGGAGAGAAGAGGGCTTCATGATCCAGTAATTTGTTAATCCTTAACACACACACACGTACCTATTCGCTCACCTCCCACCCCGCTTCCTTTCCTGGGGTGAGGCCTAGCTAACTAGTGAGAATACTGGCAAACACAAGTTACAAAGCAACTCTTTATGGAGATAATGTTTCGCTCTGTGCAACGTCAGAGTCAGCTTCACACGGACTTTTAAGTCCTACACGAGAGAAAACGTTGTCGCAGAAACAAGAGCCTGTTTGACTCGTGTCTTTGTGACGGTGCTCATTACGAGCACAGGTGTAGTCTTGTAACATGCGCACCTGTTCGTAACTGAATCAACACGACAACCAATTAGCAGTGCAGGAACGAGCAAAGACAGGTGTAGTCATAAGACTACACCTGTGTACGTAATAGTGCTTGTCACTAATACTGAACTTCATTTCACCTTTTCCCTAGTGACACTGAGTTAAAACACTTACAAGCACTAGATACGCTTTCAATCTAAAAAAAACCTGTAAATTCACTATTACCAATTTCAAGGTCTGTTAATCTGCTATCACTACAATATTATCTTTCCTATTAGCCCATTAGTATAAACAGTTGTAGGTGATACGGACAGGTAGTCTAATGACTCACGAAGTTGTAACAACACGATTGCAAAGAAATCACGGAACGGAGGTTGGAACCCATGGCGAGTGCGTTGTCATCAGGCCAGTGCGTAAGCCATGGGCCAGCTGGTACTACTAACATTCATCCATCTAGGTACAGTTATACACCATAGGGAGGTTACATGGCTACCAATGTGACCACAAATGCATTTGTGGTCACAGTGGTGGCCCATGCTAACCTCATTATGATGTATAAATATACCTAATTGGATGAATCTTATTGTAGCCAGCTGGCCCAGTGGCTTACGCACTGGCTTGAAGTTTTGACTCACTCGTCATGGGTTCTAACCCCACCTGTTTCGTGGTAGGTAGTCTAATGTGTCCCGCTGTTTGGTTTAGGTGTCTTTTAAAACACTGAGGAGACTAATAAAATGGCATCCTGTAGAAGAGTGAGACACTCCAGTCCCGCTGTGTAACGTCTACCTAATGAAAATACGTATATGTAATCCATTACAAATACTCATCTAGTTCACATCTGCATAGTTCACATACTTATATACCTATTGTTGATTCCTGGGATCATCGCCCTGGCGGCCTCTGGTTGACCGCCTGATCAACTAAGCTGTTGGTACTAACCGCAAGCAGTCCAACATCAAGAACTTACACTTGAGGAACTTTTAAAATTATCTTGAGAACTGTTGCTAATTTACTTCATGTATTAAGAGAGGGTGTTGAAACGACTCGGTCCCCTTACACTTATTGAGTTACCCGATTGTTAGCTTATTGGAACCTTGCTTTCCTTATGAGGTACTTCACTGTCTGCGAGCCTCCTGCTCTTACAGGAAGCAATTTCAGTGTGCAGGTTTGGAACCTTCAAGTATATTACAGGTATAGATTATGACTGATCTTTCTCGCATGCTATGCATTAGTTTCAACTGAAAGAACTTCAAGCATTCCCAATAAGTGAAATATTGAACTAAATTTTTAAGTGAATGTTGTCTATATATTTCCCAGAACTACAATTTCACCTGCCTTAAACAGGATTGTTAGTGTAGAACAACATGCATGGGTAGAAAGTACAAATATTAACACTGGCTCGGCATCTCTTCTTTTGAAGGTTCTTGTTATCCAGCAGTCATGATATTAACATTCTTGTGATCTTACAACGTTAAGAGATTTCTACATCGTTACTCTTTGCTAGGTTCTTTACATTTATTTTCCAATGCACAGTTTGATGCTCAGTTCTGTTTATATTGCTTCAAGTTTTCCACAGCGGAGTAACTGAAATTTGTCCTCGCTGGGTCACAACCAACAATTCCAATGACCCACTAATTTAAATTCCCAGACAAAACAAAGAACAGTAAACATCTCCCTGGGTGTTGTGGTAACTCGTACAAGCTCACCTCACTGCCTCTTCCATGGATGACACACCATTAATACACATAACATGCCAAGCTCAACGCCACACTCGACACCACTCGCACAACACTCGACACCACTCGCACAACACTCGACACCACTCGCACAACACACAAGATCAAGAAACCAACCAACAGGGTTATTGAAGCTGGGCCCTTTGGGGTAGTTTCAAATTTAGGTTGGATAAATTCATGAGTGAGAGGGTTGGATTTGAGTGGGACTCCGCATGAGTGGTAGAATTGTCAAAGCTTATTTCTTGGGTAGCATTGAAAATTGGGTTGAGCAAATATTCTGTTAGTGGGACGGATTGTGAAGGACCTGCCTAGTATGGGCCAACAGGCCTGCTGCAGTGTTCCTCCTTTCTTATGTTCTTATGTTCTTATACTGCTGGCGCCGCCCCTTACGCAAGAGTTGCATTTATCCAATGTTTGTTATTTCAGAGGGAGTAAATATTTATAACATTAAGAAGATTTTATCATCTTCAGTTTGTGCTTAGCCTCGATCCGGCCAGTTTATCACAACCAGCAAAATATATACTTAACCCGTACACTTGCTCTACAATACCCAGAGCTACAGCAATGAACACGCACAAATGTGTACACACGCAAACACACACGAGCCAGGAGCTATGACTCGACCCCTGCAACCACAACTAGGTGAGTACAGGAGTGCGCAAATGAAGACTCCCCCTCCCTTACCCTTTCAAATAAGAACCCTGACATCTCGCGACCTTCGCATGCCATGCAACATGTGCAAAGTCATGAGGGTTGCACTTTGAAAGTTGACCAGCGACATTGTACCAATTCATCACTTACTTGGCACCACTAGTGATACACGTGGTTATCTGAACGTTTCTTAGTGCTACTCGCCCAACACGTTGACACACGTCTTACGGCACATTTATTATCAACATATACTTCAATATAATATTTGAGAGATTTAATTAGATTAATCTGATCTACTCCGCTCACAAAACTAATTTTTAAAGAAAATAGTATTTGCAACTTGACAGAGAACATAGAAAAAGAAACTTCGGGAGTGAAATAAAAACAAAATAGTAAAAAGAGGATAGCTTGAAGATTTGAAAAGAACAATAGACGGAATAAAGCAAATAACCTGTAGGTGGTCATCAAATTCATTCACTCTGTGGAAGCTGACATCAGCCATATATATCAACGGTGATGGTGAGGCAGGCCGACGTAAACACTCAGTCAACCTAAGGAGGAGTCGTGATTAAGACGTTTCAGAATAAAGATACTTAACTATTGCACATGTGTCTTACTTATCAACTCTCAATTTCTTGAATGAACGTTTCACTCTTGGCAGTTCCTCTGGTCTCGGCAATCCTCCCGATTTCATAAAGTGTCTTGCCTCGCAACGTCACTTCCGTCAAGTCTGTTCTTTGCCTTCCTGCATTTACAATACTAAAAGTTTCATCTCTGTCCTCCAGATATGGAACTTGCTTTTCGTCCCACTAATACACTTCGTAGTAATGTTGTTAGTTCTTCTGTCAGTGATGCTTCTGGTGTCTACTTCTTTTCCCGCTACACTTGTTCTTGACAATACTTGGGCGAAACTGTCCACTCCATTTCTGACAGGCGTAAAGACGACACAAGAAGTGGTCACCTTACTGACACCAACAATGCTCTTTTCAGTCTTGTGTAAAAATTGATTCAACAGGACAACTAACGTGAATCTTAGTCCTGGTTTTATTTTATTAGATGCCTAACTTTCTCAATACACTGTCAAATGCTCTAACCTTCAGAATACTCGTGACTTGACCTGATTTTCCTAGATTTTCCTCTTGACCTGTCTTCTGCATGTAATTTGTCTTGCCTGTCTTCTGATTCTCCTCTTTCTTGTTTCCTTTTCTTTCCCATCTTGGTTCAGTAGGCCGACTGCAGTGCTCCTCTGCCCCCTTGGGGTCAGGTGTTAATGTTCTTAGATGCTTTCAACTCCACTGCATCGAAATATAATTCACTCATTACTATCACTAGTCCTGTCTGGCATGGGCCAGTACATCATCTGCAGTGCTCATCTGCTCTTGTGTTCTCAAGTGCTACTACTAATACTACTAATTTTTCACTATCCTCTTTATTTCTACCAGTACAATTAACGCTACTACTATTATCTTATTTCTACTACTACCACTAATGTTACCTTTATTACTACTACTAACCACTGATACTGCTAATACTGTCACTGCCTCACCCCCTCCTACAATGTATTCTGGCCGCCTCTATTTTTTTCGCTTCATTTGTCACTTGACAATGGTTCAGGACGGACCGAAACGCTGTCGTAAAGTTCCTCGGCTACGAGGGAGTTTTTAATGAATTGTTCCAGCCACGGTATTGTGACTATTCTTTGAACAAAGAGATCGACAGATCAATATAATACTCACCACCTGTTTCGTAAGAAGATTAGGACAGCCAGACACACAGGTCAATGTAACAACGCAAGTGGCGGCACCAGTGTTGCGTCAACAAATGAGCACAAACAGGCACACAATAACACTGTTCTAGACGCCGCCTTCATCTCACACCAACACCAAAGTCACTCACCATCAAACTCGCTGCTTTCCAAAACTGCCTAAACATAAATAGCACAAATTTATGATACATATCTACTCACAGTATTCTTGTTTCATGTACCCAAAATTTTGTGTGTACTCACCTATATGTGGTTGCAGGGGTCGATTCATAGCTCCAGCCCCGTCTCTTCACTGGTCGCTACTAATTCACTCTGCTCCACGAGTTTTATCATACCTCTTCTTAAAGCTATTTATAGATTCTGCCTCTACAACATCACTTCCCAGACTATCCCACTTCCTGACAACTCTGCGACTGAAGAAATGCTTCCTAACATCCCTGTGATTCATCTGAGTCTTCAACTTCCAACTGTGACCCCTTGTTGCTGTGTCCCATCTCTGGAACATCCTGTCTCTGTCCACCTTGTCGATTCCTCTCAGTATTTTATATGTCGTTATCATATCTCCCCTATCTCTCCTGTCCTGTGTGTGTGTGTGTGGTTTCTCATTTATATATGCGGGAGTTAAGCCTCAGCTCCTGGCCCCGGCTCCTAGACCACTGATTTCTGTCCTCTTGGACCCTATATCTACTCTCGAGTTTGCCTCCACCACTTCATCCAAGTCATTCCACTTTTCAACCAACCTGAGACTAAAAAAAAAATACTTCCTTACATCCATATGGCTCATCTGCGTCTTCAGTTTCAACCTGTCCTCCCTTGAGTCTGGTCCTCTTAATTCATTCTGTCACCGTCCGCCCTATCAACACCTCGTAAGATTTTGTATTTTGTAATCACGTTTTCTCCGCCACGGTCGTCAGGTTCAGTACTCTCAACCACTCTGTTCCTCTCAGGTCTCGTACTAGGTTGATTTTGAACTTTTTGGACCTATGTGGGAGGAGGCGATTTGTGTGTAGTCTAACAAGCGTGAAAGTTAACAGGCGTGCAAGCTAACATGTTATCTTGCACCATAATCATGGCTTAAAATAAAAGGGATCACAATTAACTAGCTGCTTCAAGGTTAAAAGCAAGCATCTGAAACGGAGAGTGACTGTCATGGTGGCACCTGCTGGATCTCAACGATATAAGCTTTATAATAAGTGTTGTGTATGTGACAAGGATAACATGTGGGAGGTGGTTAACTAGACCAGGGCGTCCAACATACTGCCCACTTCACTGAGACCACAAGTACTTAACCTGTTTAGCAAGGTTGTTTCACCCCCTCAACCCCACCAGGAGCTAGGCTTCTCTACTGACCACCTGGTTAACCAGGCTGCTCATGCTAGTAGACCACACATGAAACACTATACTGATGCAACTGTTATCATCATAAAACCAGAGATTTTACACTTTCAACGTAGCCAGTGTGTGTTAACAAGGTGTGTGTGGGGGGGGGAGGTCACACAGCTAACTCACATGATGCCTTACACACACATGTCTTGTTTATATAGTTATCACCAGTGTTATTGTTGGTGTGTACTCGGTTATATTGCACAGAAGATAAACCATGTTCACACACACACATACACACGACACATACACACGACACATACACACGACACACACACACACACAATTGACCCTTGAACAACACAGTTTTGAACTGCGTGGGTCCACTTATACACGGATTTTTTTCAATAAATATACTGGAAATTTGTTTGGGAGATTTGAGACCGAAAAAAATAAGAACAAGTTAGGTATATCATGAATGCATAAAATACATGTAAATACTAGTCTTTTCATTTACTACCATAAAATATACACAAATATATAAGTTAAATTTTATCAAAATTTACGCGCACAAACAATTACGGATTATACATGTTCCATTACCAGTCCAGAGAAATGTTAACAAAGATGCAAAAATATTTATAATCATTACTAAGTGCTAAATCTACAAGGGTAATGTCCGAAGACCTCACCTTCAAGGACCACAACAATGCCACTATCACATCTGCGAGGAAACTGATAGGATGGATAATGAGAACATTCAAGACAAGAGATGCACTTGTTCTCTCTAGTGCTGGTGGAAATGACATTGGGAAGGGCAGGAGACAGGAGCTACTAGATAAGTACAGGTCAGCCATAGAAGTCGTTAGGTCTAAGGGAGGTATCCCAATCATATGTAGCATTTTGCCTAGAAAGGGAGTGGGCAATGAATGGATGTCTAGGGCAATTGGTATAAATTGCTGGCTAGACAGGTACTGCAAGGAACTTGCAATTCCATTCATTGATAACTGGGACAAATTCTATGGCAAACGTGATATGTATGCAAGGGATGGGGTTCATCTCTCTGGGGCTGGAGTGATTGCATTAGCCGATACGATTGAGGGGTCATTGGAGACTTGTCTAGGACTTTAAACTGATAGATTATAGAGGTATGGGTGTTTGTGGGAAACAATCAGGCTGTAGTATTAGGCCTGGAAACAGCAGATATTACCAGGATACCTCAGGGATATGTTTAAAAAACAATATTCAAAATAAAGTTTGTAAATGCAAAGCAATTGATCAACAAACAAAGAGAGATAGTAGAGGGCAACGAGTGACTAGCTACCTTAAGGTTTACTATACAAATAGTAGGAGTCTAAGAAATAAGATAGATGAGCTAAGATTACTTGCAAGTGCAGGTAATATAGATATTATTGCTATAACAGAGACCTGGTTCAACCTGAAAGATAGAGAAATGCCTTCCGAGTGCAACATTCAGGGTTACAAACTATTCCACACTGATAGGGTCAACAGGAAGGGTGGTGGAGTGGCGATGTATGTCAGAGATAATTTAAATTGTTGTGTTAGACATGATATAAGATTAGAAACAGCGGACACAGAATCTGTTTGGCTACAGTTTCTCGAGGGTCGTGAAAAATTAATTTTGGGTGTGATTTACAGGCCCCCAAGTCTGGATAGGGAGTGCAATAAGCTGCTATGGGACGAAATTCATAAGGCGTCTAGATATGAAAATGTTGTGTTAATGGGAGATTTTAACTTTAGACAAATTGATTGGAACAATGAGACAGGTAATCTCGAGTCTAGTGACTTTCTTGATACGGTTCAGGATTGTTTTTTAAAACAGTTTGTGACAGAACCAACTAGAGGTAGCAACTTGCTTGATTTGGTTCTTGCCAACAAAGAATCACTAATTAATAATCTTGAGGTTAATGAAGAGCTTGGGAAAGCGATCACAAATCACTTAGCTTTAATATATCATGGAATTACCCAGGTAACTGCAATCAAGTCTCTGTTCCAGACTTTCGTGTTGCCGACTTCATGGGGCTGAGAAATTACCTAGGTGGGCTAATTGGGATGACCTGACTATGGGTCAGGTAGGTGGTTTTGGTTGCCAATATGACGTTTTTCAGAGCGTAGTTCTAGCTGCCCAGACAACCTTTGTTCCAAGTAGGAAATTAGATCTAACAAAAATGATCCTAAATGGATGAACAATAGATTAAAACATCTCATTGGTCAAAAGAGAGGCATATATAGGCGTATCAAAAGAGGGGATGGACAGATAAGAAATCAATATTTTCAATTAAAGAGAGAAATAAAAAAGGAATAAGAAAAGCAAAAAGGGATTATGAGGCTAAGGTCGCAAGGGATTCGAAGACTAACCCAAAAGGGTTCTTTCAGGTATACAGAAGTAAGATTAGGGACAAGATAGGCCCACTTAAGAGTAACTCAGGACAAATCACGGACAGTGATAAGGATATGTGTGAAATTTTCAATACTTACTTCCTCTCAGTTTTTACTCAGGAAGATACTAGCGGAATTCCAGAAATAATAAATTATGTAGAACTGGAAGATAATAGACTATGCTCGATTGGGGTAACTAGTGACATGGTCCTCAGACAAATAGAGAAATTAAAACCTAACAAATCCCCAGGCCCTGATGAACTGTTTGCAAGAGTTTTAAAGGAATGTAAAGAGGAACTTAGCAAACCTTTGGCAAATCTTTTCAATATATCACTACAAACTGGCATAGTGCCAGACAAGTGGAAAAGGGCAAATGTAATACCTATTTACAAGGCAGGTGACAGGTCCTTAGCTTCGAACTATAGACCAATAAGCCTTACCTCCATAGTTGGTAAATTTATGGAATCAATAATTGCCGAGGCAATTCGTAGCCATCTTGAAAAGCATAAATTGATTAATGAATCTCAACACGGTTTTACTAAGGGGCGTTCCTGTCTTACGAATTTACTAACTTTTTCACTAAGGTGTTTGAGGAGGTAGATCATGGTAATGAATATGATATTGTGTATATGGACTTCAGTAAGGCTTTCGATAAAGTTCCACATCAGAGGCTACTGAGGAAACTTAAGGCACACGGAATAGCAGGAGAAATTTTTTCCTGGGTAGAGGCATGGTTGACTAATAGGCGGCAGAGAGTTTGCATAAATGGAGAGAAATCAGAATGGGGGCGCGTCTCAAGCGGTGTTCCACAGGGGTCAGTTTTGGGCCCCTGTTGTTTACAATTTACATAAACGACATAGATGTGGGAATAAATAGTAACATAAGTAAATTTGCTGATGACACCAAAATAGGTCGTCCAATTCATTCAAATGAGGACATTAGAGCACTCCAGGATGATTTGAATAGACTGATGCAGTGGTCGGAGAAGTGGCAGATGCAGTTTAATGTAAACAAATGCAAAGTTCTAAATGTTGGGCAGGACAATAACCATGCCACATATAAGCTGAATAATGTAGATCTTATTACTTGTGATAGCGAGAAGGATTTAGGAGTTCTGGTTAGTAGTAATCTGAAGCCAAGACAACAGTGCATAAGTGTTCGCAATAAAGCTAACAGAATCCTTGGCTTCATATCAAGAAGTATAAATAATAGAAGTCCTCAGGTTGTTCTACAACTCTATATATCTTTGGTTAGGCCTCATTTAGATTATGCTGCACAGTTCTGGTCACCGTATTACAGAATGGATATAAATGCACTGGAAAACGTACAAAGGAGGATGACAAAGTTGATCCCATGTATCAGAAATCTTCCCTATGAGGATAGACTGAGGGCCCTGAATCTGCACTCTCTAGAAAGGCGTAGAATTAGGGGGGATATGATTGAGGTGTATAAATGGAAAACAGGAATAAATAAAGGGGATGTAAATAGCGTGCTGAAAATATCCAGCCAAGACAGGACTCGCAGCAATGGTTTCAAGTTGGAAAAGTTCAGATTCAGGAAGGATATAGGAAAGCACTGGTTTGGTAATAGAGTTGTGGATGAGTGGAACAAACTCCCGAGTACCGTCATAGATGCTAAGACGTTGTGTAGTTTTAAAAATAGGTTAGATAAATACATGGGTGGGTGTGGATGGGTGTGAATTTGGACCTAACTAGCTTGTATTACCAGGTCAGTAGCTGTACTAATTCCTTAAGTGGAAGTGACCTGACCAGGTGGTCGGCTGACCAGGTGGTCAACTAGACAATTATATGAGTGGGTGCGGTTGGGTGTGAGTTGGTCCTGACTAGCCTGTGCTAGGTCAGATGCAGTGTTCCCTCCTTAAGTGAATGTAACCTGACCTGGCTGGGTCGGGGCTTAAGCCGTTGGAGATTTGGACCTGCCTCGCATGGGCCAGTAGG
Source organism: Cherax destructor (assembly GCA_009830355.1). NCBI lineage: Eukaryota > Metazoa > Arthropoda > Malacostraca > Decapoda > Parastacidae > Cherax > Cherax destructor. The sequence goes on along the minus strand of WNWK01020551.1, from coordinate 14,144 downwards.
CCTGCTGCAGTGTTCCTTCTTTCTTATGTTCTTATCATAATCTACACCTGGAAGATTCTGGAGGGACTGGTCTCTAATATGCACACAGAAATCACTCCATACGAAAGCAAAAGACTTGACAGACGGTGCAACGTACCCCCAGTGAAAAGTAGGGGCGCCACTGGTACACTAAGAGAAAACACAATAAGTGTCCGGGGCCCAAGACTGTTCAACAGCCTTCCACCAACCATAAGGGGCATTACCAACAGACCTCTGGTTGTCTTCAAGAGGGAGCTGGACAGATACCTAAAGTCAGTGCCTGATCAGCCGGGCTGTGATTCGTACGTTGGACTACGTGCAGCCAGAAGTAACAGCCTCGTTGATCAGGCCCTGATCCACCGGGAGGCCTGGTCATAGACCGGGCCGCGGAGACGTCGATCCCCGGAATGCCCTCCAGGAATATATAATAATAATAATAATAATAATAATAATAATAATAATACATAATAAATTATTACAGCGCGTACATGTCCCATTCACAGTGGAGAGGAATGTAAACATAGATAAAGACACAATATTTAATCATAAATAAATATGAATTTCTTTTTCACATATTTTCATTTTTTGATGTGTAAGTGTTAGTAATATGTATAACGTCTACAGCATTTTGTATCATATAAGACAATATTGATGCAGGTACTGACAGACGAGTCATCTTGTAAACAGACGACGTAAACTAACAGTACTGATAAACACACTACAGTACATGAATATCTTCCTTATGATTTTCGTAACATTTTCTTTTCTCTAGCTTACTTTATTGTAAGAATACAGTATACAATACATATACAAAATATGTGTTAATAGACTGTTTATGTTACCGGTAAGGCTTCCGGTCAACAGTAGGTCAGTAGTAAAGTTTTTGAGGAATCAAAAGTTATTAGCGATTTTCGACTGTGAGAGGAGTATGGGGGGCGGCGCCCCTAACCCCCCCGTTGCTCAAGGCGGTAGGGAAATATTCGAACTGCCTCTAGCAGAAATCAGTATTTTTTTCATTGAAGCCATTGTATTTATACAACGATTAACAGTTTATCTATATCCTCTCATTACTTATACCTTTGATATACCTTTGAAGAGTTTCGAGAGTATCTACTCTCTGAGCCCGACCATGGGCCAGGCTCGTCTGGTGCTTGCCTGGTCAACCAGGCTGTTGCTGCTGGAGGCCCGCTGCCCCACATATCCATCACAGCCTGGTTGATCTGGCACCTGGTGAAGATATTTGTCCAGTTTCCTCTTGAAGGCTTCTACACTGGTTCCAGCCGTGTTTCGGATATCTTCTGGTAAGATGTTGCTTGTATTAAATAACCTAAAGTTTATCACATCCCTGCCAATTCTGCCACAGACTCCCGCCAAGGAAGTCACAAAGTGGTAACAACGAGGTCTGGTTAATGCTGCAGCGCGGGCAATGTTAGATAAACCCTCTGATGTTATTACAAACATGTTTATACCAGACAGGCCAAGTTACACAAGGAAATGTGGAGTCTGAAGTCCCAGTAATCCAGGACGCTCCCCCAGACCAAACTATATCCCAACACTACACACGTGTGTAATGTTGGGATATGTTACCAAGGAAATGTTTCTCCACAAATGGCCTCTACAGGACTGAAGAAGCCATTCGTGGCGAAACGTTTTCCCACTGAAATATGCCAACACTGCGGGTGAGTAATTTCACAAGTGTGGTTATCGTACAGAATCACTTACCCGTCAGCAGGGGCGGCCGTACGTCTCCCACAGTCCCTTTATTTCCAGGTCACGTATCCAGTTTCGCAAACCTATTTCCGCGTTGAGTCTCCAGCAAGGCCCTCTCTAGACCTGTGGATCACTGTTTGGCACGCCCAGAGGTTTGTCACTTAAAAGCCCACTAAAACAGTGTCAGAGTGCCGCTGGAAGTCTTAACAGCGGTGTTATTGAGGTCAGTGCAACGACCAACGGGGACACACACAAAGGATATAAAATATGGTAGTGATGTTATTGATAATATAATCCATTATTACTACCAACTCGTTATTAATGGTAATAAAACAGCAGCAGCAACAACAATTAACATTAGGTGCTACCAACAGTACCAACGACCAATAACAGCAGCAACAAGCAACAACAGTAAGACCAACGACAGTAGCAAAAGCAATTAACATTAGAAACTACTACCAGTATCAACAACCAACACCAGCAGCAACAGTAGCAACAGCAACAAGCAACACCAGCAGCAACAGTAGCAACAACCAAAAGCAACAACCACAAGAGCAACAACCAACAGTAGCAGCAACAAGCAACAGTAGCAGCAACAAGCAACAGTAGCAGCAACAAGCAACACCACAAACAGCAACAAGCAACACCACAAACAGCAACAAGCAACAGTACCAGCAACGAGCAACACCACAAACAGCAACAAGAAACAGTAACAACAACCACTAACACCAACCAACAGCAGCAGCAGTAGTAACCACCAACAGCAACCACCACCAACAGCAACCACCACCAACAGCATCCACCACTAACAACAATACCTACAGCAACGGGTGGGATGGCGGGTTATTTCGTTGTGAGGGAAGAATAACAAGTCTCCTGCCACGACTGTCAGGTGGTAATCCATCACCGGTTAATTATTCACTGGCCTACCATAGCCAGGTGCCGCACACCACTTAGAAAACACACTAGAGGACCTAAATAAAAGGATCGAAACAAACAGCATACAGGGATCAACAAACAGCATACAGGGATCAACAAACAGCATACAGGGATCAACAAACAGCATACAGATAAAAACAGCATAGGGACCCAAAACATAAACAGCATACAGGGATCAACAAACAGCATACAGGAATCAACAAACAGCATACAGGGATCAACAAACAGCATACAAGAATCAGAATACACAGTATACAGGGATAAAAAACAGCATACAACGATCAGAAGAACATACAAGGGTAGAAACAGCATACAAGGATAAAAAACAGCATACGAGAATCAAAATCAAAGTAAGGGAAGCATATGTAGGAGGACTGTGAGCAAATGACTTGGTAATACAAAACAAAGAATCATTCTCCCAGTTCAATCTTATGAAGATTCATTGTGACCTCAAATAATATTGGTGGGAGAGGTGGAGGGGAAGGGGAGGTGGAGGGAAAGGGGAGGTGGAGGGGAAGGGGAGGTGAAGGGGAAAGGGAGGCGGAGGTGAAGGGGAAAGGGAGGGGAGGTGAATGGGAAGGGGAGGTGGAGGAAGGGGAGGTGGAGGGGAAGGGGAGATGGAGGGGAAGGGGAGATGGAGGGGAAGGGGAGGTGGAGAGGAAGGGGAGGTGGAGAGGAAGGGGAGGTTGAGGGGAAGGGGAGGTGGAGATGAAGGGGCTCACCCGCTCGCACAATATAACCTAGCCTTGCTGCAAAAAATTAAATTAAATTCTCCAGGTGATCGCTGCAGGATCATATTATTCCTAGTTACTTTTTCAAAACTCTTGTATAAAAATAAATCAAAAGAAAAAAACATCATAAATTTGTAAGAATTTACACGGAGTTGAAAGAGAGACTACCCTAGGTGGGTGATATTTCTCTGACGATATTGCCTCCTAACTACAGAGTGTATACGGGTGGTGTAAGTCTAGGCTAGGGATAAGGATTCCTCCACCTCGGATAATCAGTAATCCCAGCGGAGTCGAACACGGTTCACTGACCTGCTAGCTACACCATAACCTCTCGTAACGCTCGTCTCTTCCATTATTCTCGCCTCACCATTTACAGTTTTTTTTTCCTTTTACCTCAATAGGCGAGAATTCCCAAAGGATGAGCGAGAGTAAGAGGTTGGAGGGATGGGGTCCATGGCATGTTATTCGTTGCAAAATTGCCCCTGGAGCGAGTGTTTTTATTTTAAGGACATGGGATGGATGGTACGCACAGGTTTACTACTATAATCAGTAAAATTATGGCTTACCTGAAAATTCGGCCTCCCAAGGAAAGCAGTTAACAAATTCTAAGAAAAGATAGGTAAAATAATTTTACATTACGTCAATTTTTAGCATGGTGGGTGTTAGGAAGGCTGCTAAGATCTGAAGAGCACTTGATCACTCAAAAAGTAACTACTAGCACCCCAATTTACAATAGCCCACATTAAGAAAATGTTAAACTGTCAATTTCAAAAGATTCTCTAAAAAGATCCCCGAGGTCTCGACAGGCACCATGGTAGTTATCATAAACCACAAGTTAAGCGAGAGGCTGGAAGCCGTGGACCAACACAGAGAGGCAGAACATGCAAGCAGGTGGCTATGACGGATGTGAGCCAATCCTCAACCTAGAGACAGTTTTTTAGGCGTATTTTCGTCCAAAAGTAAAAACTGGCATATCAGACATGTAAATAGTAGCATAACTTTAATAACTTTCCTGGGGAGAGGCGGGTCACTATCTAAAAGTGGCCCAAAATTAACATTACATCCAAAAGCTAAGAGATATTACACGTTTCTGGTAGCAAAACTAATTAAATGCCGCAAAAATCTTCTTCAACGTGCATCTCTCTCCTCGTAGGAATAATTTCATCTCGTTCCTCCTGCATAGTAATTTATTACGGTGGCTGTAGGGGAAATTGAATAGCTGGCAGGCAGGCCGGGGTCAGGGTGCCGCGGGGTCAGGATGTAGGGGTGAACGTCCCCTGCAGATAGCTGTAAGTTCCATGTTTGTGTAAGATGGACGGGCGAGGAAAGGCACACCCAACACTGGAATTGATACTACCAAGAAATACAACTAGAAGGTGCAAGAAGATGGAATAGGGGGAGAGAGAGAGGAGCGAGAGGCGAGAGCGAGAGCGAGAGGAGAGAGAGAGAGAGAGAGAGAGAGAGAGTTAAAGATGAAAGGAGGGATGAGGGAGAGTAAATGGGAAAGACAGCAGAGGATTTACAAGTCCACACCGAGGCTATCTGCTGAGAACTATCTACACCTAAATAGATTAAGTATTGTGTATTATCTGTGTATGAGAAAAGGATAGAAAAGCAGAAGGCTCTTTTCCCATCCTTCGCTCCCATCGTCCTATGCTGATATGAAAATAAGTGGACAAAATGACATATCCTAGTTCCTGAAGGCTTTGGCAATTCCTCCCACTAGGTGACGATGTGTCTAGTTGAATTCTATACTTGCACAGTGCTTGTAGAGCCGATTCTTGAATGACCATTGTCTTCACCCTCACAACATTAGCGGTTAGTTTATTTCATAGACATAATTCTGGTTCCAAAAAAATTTTTGCATGCGTTTATGTTGCAACTCCTGCCTCACAGTTTCATTCCACGTTTTGAAGTTATGATCTCATTCGCACGACAAATATTCTTCACGTTTGAATATAAAAGCCATTCGATAACCTAAAAGTTTGAATGAGATCTCGTAGTCTCAGTTTCTTAAGAGAAGAAAAAAAAAGGGTTGAGTGTTTAGAGTTTTTTCATAAGGTTTATCAGAGTGATGATACGAGTGTGTACTTTTCTAATATATCTTCGTCTTTTAGGTAATTTGCAGACCAAAACTGGACTGCATATTCAAAATGCGACCTGAGTATTATCAAGAGTTAATATTTTGTGTGGTGTTGTGTGCTCCGAGGTTCTAGCTATGAAACTCAGCATTATGTTAGCTTTGTTGTACGTTGATGGTCGTTGTTTGGTACTGTTCAAGTGCTGCTTATTACTCAAGCTTATTTTCTTCACTACTGTCAAACTTTTTTACTCTGAGATTATAACCAAAACCTTCTATTTTTGTTTATAGTAATAGAAGAGTAAGGGAAGAGGGAGAAACGAAGGAAGAGGGAGAGAGAGAGAGGAAATAGGAAGGGAAAGAACTGAGAGATCGACCACTATCAACTTCCTATCTCTACATCTACGTTACTAAACAATAAAAATAAACAATAATGATAATAATCACAAACTTTAAATCAGCTGAGTGATGCACAATGAACAGGTTAGAGCACTGAAAATAATGCCAATTCAGAGCTGATACTTTAATATACAAAATCAGCTGATTTCACAAAAGCAAAACCAACTTGCCAAATCGTCACGGTGCATTATTTAACCTAAGCATGAAGTATCAAATTACAGCAACACAAGTGGTTAACTACCAACCTCTCTATGATAGAGGAAGATCACTTAAATAGAAGTGTAGGACTTGGCACATTACACAATCAATAAGCTGGAGGAGTCTTGGCTGTCATCAGTTAAAGTGTTGTCAGGAAGTGCGGGTTGGATTGTAGGACTTGGCACATCATGTAGGGTCAACAAGCTGACAAAATATTGTCATGGTGTCAGGCATCAGAAAGATGTGACTGGAGATTGGTAAACAGGAAATACAATGACAGCAAATTCATATAATATACCGATTGTTAAAAGTCTAGTTTTCCATTTCCAATCTGTCGGTTAGTTATTAAATGGCAAATTCCCACAAATGGTAAAGTACTTAAAAGTCAAACTGAGGGCGAAACGTGGTTAAATAAAAGGCTTACAGTGATTAGATGTACGAGTCATCAGAGTTACTTGTCAAACGTCAGGTCGTGTAATTAACTAGAGGATAACGACGGCAACACCACCACTACAAGTCACCCTACATCTGCAACTGTTCAACTACCAATAAGAAGGTAGGTGGTATTAGTCAGTTGTAGGTGAAATCCTGGAGTCTAAGCAAGGACCCTTATATTTTCCTTTCTTTTCATATTTAGCACCGATGAAAAATCCTTAGCTACTTTGAAAAGCTTTGGCCAATAATGGGTTCGAACTCCACTCGTCGGCCATAAGATCCAAAAATGTTTGCAAATATATTATTTGTTTGTGGGTTTTTTTTGAGACAATCTTAAGTTTGCAAAGGATTAATTTAGGTCTTACAAAATAATTAAAAGTGAGCATAAAATAGAATAAGGTGATGAGAGGGTAACCAAAAACAAGTCTAGGCAATGACAGATTAGATACGAGAGTGGAGGGAGTATAGAGGAAGTGAATGCATTCAGATATTTTGGGGGTGGACAAGTCGGCAGATGGTTTATGAAAGACGAGGGGGTTGAGGCATCTGTAAAAGAAACGATTATCTATGGAGGCAAAAATGGGAATGTACCAGAGTATAATGGTACCATCATTTTAATACGAGTGTGAAGCGTGGATTCAACACTTCAGCAAGGAGGGGCTGGAGGTCATGGAGATGTCAAGTTTGAGGGCATTGTTTGATGTGAATATTATGCAAATAGTATGCAAATTCGAAGTGTGGAGATTAGATGATGTGGGGTTACTAAAAGTATAATTCAGAGATGAGGAAGGATTGTTGAGATGATTTGGGTGTTTAGAGAGGATAGAACAGACCAGGATGACTAAGCGGGTATATAAATCTGGGTTGGAAAGGAGGGGGTATAGGGGTAGTCTCAGGGAGGGAGGAGACAGGTTTTGAGTGGTATTGGCATGAAAACACACACACACACACACACACACTTTGTGGATTCTTCCTCTCATACATGACTTTCAAATTATGGTAATAACAGATGCAACATGCTTTAGTAATATTTAAGAGAGGAATGAAAGTATAGTCATTGTTTAGTATTCATAAATGCGAATTTCATTACTATGTACTGATTCTACCCTAGTTGACTCAAGGACCTTAACGTCCTTCATTATAAACAGCTCAGACACACACGCCTTTGTATCATAATATATAAACTAAAAACAATCCCCTGGCACGCGCGCGCGCGCGCACACACACACACTCCCCTGGTGTAGAAATACTTCAGAAACATCACGTAAGGTGGCGTGTTTACAAAGACTATGATGGGTCAGGGTCCAGAATAAGTAGGAGTCATCAGCAGCGTGACAAGGCCAAGTGACGATCACAAACGAAGCGTCATAATCAAGTCAAAGACCAAAGCAGCCTAAGGAACCCCGCCAACTTCAAAGATCCACACTCATATAAACGAACCCCTTCCTCGCATACACCTACACATGGTATAAGTTATGTGGAGTGAGCACTGCTTCACAAAGAGTGACATTAACGTTGACATACTGGTGTTTGGCACACCGCTTTTATACCTCCACCAACGTTCACACACAAAGCCCAACAAATATAAGAAAACTATAGGTCTCCAAAACGCTTAACGGCCACCTTTGTTCTATGGTAAACAGATAAAGAGTTTATATTAGGTACATGGACACGTGATAGACACCTGAAGATACACATGAGCCATAGGGATCTGAATAGGCATTTCTTTAGTCTCAGGGTGGTTAAAAATGGATGACTTGGATGAGACAGTAAACGCAAATTTATACACAGTTTCTAGACTAGGTATAAGACCCAAGAGGCTCATCAAAGTAGTCTAGGTGGTTTCAATCAATAAAATCACAACAACTATGTGAGAACAGAGCATAACTGATTTTAAGGGTTTTTAAAGAAGTTGCTGAGGATAGTAAATGGGAAAATAGGGAAAGGGAACAAGAAAAGGGGGAGAGAGATTTGTGATGAAAATACGATGAGTGTTGAGGTGTGGAAGGAAAGGTGGAAGGCTTAGAAACTAAAATCAATTTTGAAATGGCAAGAAATTTAAAGTCATTCAGAAATAATCAAGAAAATAACAGGCAATGAGGGAAGAGATGTGTATATTAGTGTATCAGTGGGGGAAGGGAGGGAAGGGAAGGGAAGGTAAGAACCAACGAGGGCAAATGATGGAAAAGGGGAATAATAAAAAAAAAAGGAACTGGGAACAGTAAGGAAATGAAACCTTTCAGACGTAATCAAGTCAGACAAAAAATAATAGAGGAGATGTGAAGGAGGTTGTTGGAGACACAGGGCAGTGAATTATACAGGAAAAGGGAACAAAATGTTTCTTTTTTTTTGGACTGCCAGAGCAACAATGGTGACAAAAATGAAAGAAAATAGAACAATATGAGACAGAAGATTTGTTAACAGCTACAGGTTCAGAGGAAAGAACAAGAGTTAACTATCTTTTTCCATTGTAGGATTGTACAATAGAGAACGACGCCGCCCAGTCAATTATTTTCCTTCCAAAAGCAATGAGGGATCAGGTACTGAACAGAAGTTAAACCTGTACAATACACTATTTATGCAGAGGGACAAAGCATGCGAGCAAAGCTGTAGAGAATTCGCCTATCAAAGAAGTAATAAAACTTAAAAAAAAAAGTTGAACATCAAAATCATAGGGCCCGACAGTATATCATGCGTACTGAAAAAGTAGAATTGTGTGAACGCATAGCAAAAGTTTATACATCACTAGAGACGGGAGAACTACCAGATAACCAAAATTACAAATGTGGTCCCAATCTAAAAGCAAGGTTCAGACCAGAGCCACTGAATTGCACGCCAGTATCACTGACACTATAATATCCAGAGTACTGGAAAAGATAATCCGCAAATAGTTGATTGAGCACCTAGAGAAAGGAACTTTGTTGCAGAAAACCAGCATGAATTGTCACAGAAATAAACTTCACAACCATTTAATCAACTACAGGGAAGAAGACACTCAGAGTCGTAGGATCTTGCGATCACTCATAATGGCAAGCCTAAAAAGGGATTCAAAACCCTAAGAAATTTTAAAATAATGGCAAGCCTAAAAAGGGATTCAAAAACCCTAAGAAATTTTACAATAATGCCAGAACAATGGCAGAATGACGGTTATCAAGGAAGAAACAGGGCTGGATCGACTGCAGGGAAGTATGACACTGTACCCTCAAAACATTGATTCACACATTAGAAGAGCAAGCAGGGATACAAGGTCCAGTACCACAGTGGATCAAGGAATACCTAACAAACAAAGATAAAGGGCAGACATTTCAGGATGGGGAAACTAATACAAGTGGGGATTCCCTAAGGACCAGTACCAAAATTATTACTATTCCTAATAAACTGTACGTAAATAACCTGCAAGACGGGATTGAATTTTATTTAGCATTGCCGATGACTTAAAAATGAGAAGAATAAAAACGTAAGAGTATAGAGACTGTACAAGATGAGTTGGCAAACAGCAAGTGGTCGAACAAGTGAGGTTACAAGAGTTAAACCCAAATAAATAAAGGATCATCAAACCTGACAATGGAAAGAGAAGACTAGAGATGTAATATATAAAGCTTGCGAAGCGAGAAACTACAGATATCACTTAAAGATCTCGTAGTGAACATTACACCCAACATATCGCCAGACTTACGCAACATCGCTAATCTGCAACATATGCAAAGTTGGTTAAGCTTAAAACTACCTTCAGAAACCTCAATAAAGAATCTTTTAGAACTCTATACACAAAATGTGCCACTCATCATGTAGTATGCAGCACCAGAATGAAGCCCCCACATGATCAAGGATGTATGAAAACCAGAAAAAATGTCTGACTGGCAACGAGCCAAGTCCCAGAGCTGAGGAGACTGAGTTATGAGGAAAAATTAAAGGAATTTAACACTATGATGACTTTAAAAAGAGGTCAAGTGGAGACATGATTATGATCTACAAGATACTCACGGGGATTTGACAGAGATAAGGATGAAGTTTTGAAATTTGGACATAGGGGCGAGGGGAAGGGGGCATAGATGAAGCTAAAAACACATGAATCACAGGATATTAGGAAATTATTTTCAGTCTCGGGAGATACATAAGTGGAATGAGTTAGATGAGAAGTGGTAGAGGAAAACTTAATACAAATTTTTCAAAGTAGGCGTGATACAGCCTACGAAGCTAGGAACTAATAATATCGGCGATTGTAATAAAAGAGGCGGAGCCGGGAGCTGATACTCGACCCATGCAACACAACTGATTGCAACTCTGAGTACGTACACCCCCCCCCACACACACACCCATCCACCTTCCTTAACTGGCACTAAGTTCTTCCGAAGATGTGGACATTTAGTAATGATATTACAAAAGAACATCAGGGCAGGTAATATCTGCTTAGACCAGTAGACCTACTGCAATATTTCTATATTATGTATTTGTTTTGTGTGCGTGCGCTAACACAGAGTTGCACAACTTAAAACTGGAGCTGAACGCCGTGAACACTTCCTCAGTTTGCACAAAGTTTCCTGAAGATCCACCATCACACACACACCACAAACACTTAAGGAACACACAAGTAATAACATTTATTTTTCCACTATAATCTGCCTTGTTCATAATTACTATCGCATTTTCTTTGTCTGTGTCGTAAGGTGAAATCCAGGATCTTCCCTTAATTCATGGTATAACTAACAAATCTTTGAGGACAAAGATTGTTAAGTTATACCATGATAGAAAGATCCTGGACTTCCCTACTAAACAGACAAAGCAAATGCGATAGTAATATGGACAAGTAGATTATAGTGGAAAATGAACATGTTATTAGAAGACGGGGAACTTCGTGCCTTTTAAGAAGCTGAACTTGTGTCGCTTGATTAGCAATTCTTTCTCCAAAATGGTAGAAAGCCAGTATGTGCCAACAAACATTTATTTACAGACTACGTTTCGCTCTAAACATTAACATGAAAAAACTGTTTAGAACAACACGTAGTCTATACACAAGGGTTTGTGTGTACACAGCGTCTTGCTACCATGAGTGAGGAGACAATGTCTGGGCATTCCTGCCATTACCACATTCATCATATCACACACTATGTAATTATTTTATATCGAGATCAGCGTCCAAGGCCGATACCCATGTTTACTAAGTGGCGCCTTCTACAAGGTCAATTGTCGCCCAGGCTGTTTTTCTTGACAGTCAAGAAAGCCCTTACATTCCTGTCCTCGCACACACCCTTCCCTCCCTCTACATGCATACATACAATGGTAGCATCTCCCATAACAACCCCTCCCTATCTTTACCTTAACTGGTCGACTCGCCAACGCAACACTGGTGTTCATGGGATGGGATAATTTAAAATTTAGACAATTTCAAGAAGGTATATCTAAAAAAAAAAAAAAAATACGCACGCTTCTATTCCCACAGGAACACCAATGTCCAATAACCCCAACATCTAACAAAGGCCCACAAACTGAATAACCAGGTACGTATTTTATAGCTCCCTGGTAGTGTCTGGAAAAATAAACACATAAGCAGTATAATGTGATCCTTTATTGAAACGTTTCGCTCGCGTAAGCTTTATCGAAGTCACAGACAGATCTGTGACTCGATAAAAGCGCTGCGTGGGCGAAACGTTGTCAATAAAGGATCACGATGCTTATGTTTATTTTCCATTGTGTCGGTATTTTATACCATTTATTTCCATCTGGTAGTGTCTACCTGTCTACACCTGTGATGATAAGTTATCTTGTTCATCCAGAGAGAGAGAGAGAGAGAGAGAGAGGGGGGGGTCGTGGTATGGAACAAAATGCAGTGTCACTAACAAAGGGTAGAGGTAACAAGAAAGAATAAAGGATAAATCAACGGAGACGGATCTGATGTGGGTAATAAATGAACTTTTCCCGGATAGGTACAGCATAGTAAAAAAATAAGCAGAGGAGTGGCAGGACTGATAAAGAATTAGTGAAGATTAAAACTTCCTGATCATAAAGTACTGCACGGTGTGTGTGCTCACCTCACCTAGTTGTACTCACCTAGTTGTGGTTGCAGGGATCGAGTTACAGCTCCTGGCCCGGCCTCTTCACTGGCCACTACTCTGTCCTCTACCCGCTCCATGAGCTTATCATACCTCTCCTTAAAAGCTATGTATGGATCCTGCGCCTCCACTACATCACTTCCCAAACTATTCCACTTCCTGACAACTCTGTGACTGAAGAAATATTTCCTAACATCCCTTTGATTCATCTGAGTCTTCAACTTCCAACTGTGTCCCCTTGTTGCTGTGTCCCATCTCTGGAACATCCTGTCTGTCTACTTTGTCGATTCCTCTCATATTTTATATGTCGTTATCATTATATATATATATATATATATATATATATATATATATATATATATATATATATATATATATATATAATATGCTACCGGTCTTCTAATCTATTCCCTCTCACTTATTTGTCACAAGTAGATGGAAAAAAGAACCTTGAAAACAGAAGCGTTCTCAAGGAGCACAAGGTATCACCGTATTTACCTGGATCGAGAGAGAACGGAAATGAAGAGGGAGATAAACCCACAGTGGGTTTATCTGTACAGTTGTGTACCTAATAAACCCACAAGTGGGTTTTATGGGTACACAACAATGAGGAAAATTACAGCTAATATATGGCATCTGGGGAGGGTGGTCAGGCATAGTTTAAAAAAATAGGTTGGACAAATGAGTGAGAGGGAATAGATTGGAAGACCCGGCTAGCATAGGCCAGTTTGTGTGTAAGATGAGTAGCCTATTGGCCCATCCTAGGTTTCAGTTTCAAGATGGTTCTCTATGAGACTTGGTCAAGTTAAGATACCAAAATTTTGTTTTATGGCGTTAACTAGTTTAATTGTAGATTACCTGGAGAGGGTTTCGGGGTCAACGCCCCCGGCTCGTCTGACACCAAACCTCTTTGGTGGATCAGGGTCTGATCAACCAGGCTGTTATTGCTGGCCGCACGCAAACTGACGAACGAACCACAGCCCGGTTGGTCAGGTACTGACTTTAGGTGCCTGCCCAGTGCCTTCTTGAAGACAGCCAGGGTCATGGCAATCCCCTTATGCATACTGGAAGGCAGTTGAACAGTCTTGGGCCTCTGACACTTATTGTGTTGTCTCTCAATATACTCGTGGCACCCTGCTTTTCATTGGGGGGAATGTTGCATCTGCTGCCGAGTCTTTTGCTTTCATAGGGAGTGATTTTCGTGTACAAGTTTGGTACTACTCCCTCTAGGATTTTCTAAGTGTATATTATCATGTATCTCTCGCCTGCGCTCCAGGGAATACAGATCAAGGGCCTTCAACTGTTCCCAATAATTTAGACGCCTTATCGTACTTATGTGCCGTGAAAGTTCTTTGTGTACACTTTGTTACACTCCCCAACCTTGAAGGGGCAGTTGTGACACAGTATTCCAACCTAGAGAGAACAAGCAATTTGAAGAGAATCATCATGGGCTTAGCGTCCCTAGTTTTGAAGGTTTTCATTATCCATCCTATCATTTTCCTAGCAGATGCGTAGATGCATTGTTGTGGTCTTTGAAGGCGAGATCCTCTGACATTATCACTCCCAGGTCCTTCCATTATTTTT
>WNWK01020550.1:0-35621 GCA_009830355.1 Cherax destructor | reverse complement strand
TTTGTTTCCAGCCTTAAAATAAAATTTTTGCAGCCATTAAAGACTAGTGGCATTAAGAATGGTTTTATTTAACCGTGGGGGGGCTTTGGAATGGAAGGCATTCAGATTCGACCCAAGGAAGGAGAGGATACGTTTAGTTATTGGATCAAGGCCCCGACCGCATCAAGACCCCTCCTATTAACATTGGCAGATGTCATCTGCACTTCTTTTTCCTCTCCATCGTTGTCGAAGTCGGGGGAACCATTGATGAGTGTTAGAAGCCAAACAGCAGAATTTTGAAGGTTGTTAGACCTATTTCGAAATGGGGGAATCTTTTTACAACTTTCGTCTGGGAACGTCTTGAAATGCCATAGTTGAGCATAGTTGTCTAGTTACTATACAGTAAGAAAAATTTTAATCCCAATCACAAAGGCCTTCTAGTGTTAGTCAAAATATAAACTAATTTGAAGAAATGAAAATGAAAAAAAAAATAAAAAATCTTCAACCACTTTAAGTTTCCATTGGGGTCTTAATTTGTTGTGAATAGGTATTGATCTGAGCTAGAAGGGTCAAGGAAATGTGGTAAGATATGGAGTTTTGATTTCGGGTTATATTTCCCACATTTCAACATTTTACCTCTTTAACTTGTGGAAATCTAACATTCTGTATAATTCAATATTAAAAAATATTTTTGGGGAGAAGAAAGGGTCACAACTGTGTGTTGGGGGGATGAGGATGTTATATATACTATATCATAAAGGATCCCCACCAGGGATGATGCCCAGTTGCTTGGCTTAAGGAATCCCATGTAGAGACTCAAGATCCTCGTGGCTGGAGATCCCATGGTTGGACCCGTCTCTGTTTGAAATTTGGTTACTGAAAGATAAAAAAAAAGTGGTTTTCACCCAAATTTGGAAAGGCAGCGAAATCTTTGGTGCCCCCACGGACCATTGGTACGTGGCAGTGACGAACTTCTTGTCACGTTCAAACAACTTCCCAGAAAAAGATTTTGTATGATTATGTTTATATTCTGTGATGGGGAATCGTTGACCTTATCGAGAAGTAATTTTTCCTTCAGTAACCAGAGAACAAAGCAAACGAGAATGACCTTTTGGGGGCCCGATCAATATGGCCTCGAGTTTCCTACCCCGGGTGACGGATGTCTATGGCATCCCCCTCTCCCTCGACACACTTGATCTCTTCCGACCAGAGACGATCTCAACGCTACTGGTTTCCATTTAGTTTTCCTTAGAAGGGAAAACAACAACATTCTTCCTTTCCCTTGATGTCCTTTAAAATTAATTAAAAAGTGTGTGCCATGAACCCACCAACTGGAATTATCTCATTTATTTCGATCTGGCACCCCCTCAGAACCAAGAAAGGGTTCCTTTGGGGTTTCTGTCCAGGACTTTAAAATCTGCAGCCCCGATTTCCCCCTGAAGAATGCCTCAAAATGGGGATTTTCCAGAAACAATTTGCAGCCACTTCTAGGGATTGTACAAGGAAAGCACAGAGAATTAACACTCTGAAGTCGATACCAAGAGTAAATGTTTTTTTAACCTATTGCCGGGGAGGACTTTTTGGTTACAAGGCCAAAATCCATCATCATCACCCCATCATTATCATCGTCACCTATCACTATATCTCACCTCCATCACTATCATCGCCCCCTCCATCACAAGCGTCCCCCCATCACTACCAGCGTCACCTCCATCACTACCATCGTCCCCTCCATCACTATCGTCATCCCCATCACTATCAAAGACATTGTTGAAGCAAAGCTCAGCCCCGAGAAAAATGACGTTATCAACTATCCGCTGAAGTAATTACAGAGAAGTAAAAAGTGACTGGAATTAAAGGGATTATCCCCACTTGAATACTAAACACAATATGTTTGCCGCAACCATCAACATCCACAGTGCCGTCGTCACGGTAGGAGGCCCCCAGTGAATTGGGAGATCGAGGATGGTTACCCCTGAAAAGGACAGGAACAGAATAAAAAGCCGGAATCGTCGCTAATCAATAAGACACCATCACCCCGCAGAATGGAAGGTTCAGCGGGGGAAACCCCTGGCTGGCGTGTTCCTACCGCTCACCACCATCTTGATCTGTACACGCTTCACCCCACACTCCTCGTTCTCTGCTCTCCCAAAGCTGTCTTCAAAAAGGGTTGGTTTCCACGGTTTCCATTCTGTCTGGTGTTTGTTTTCCTCAGCTGCTTAATAATTGAAAAACACAGATTACTGGATTATTTTCAGGACAATATGTCGAAAAAAAAAACCATAATTCATTTATTTTTTTATAATTAAAATCTAATCAAGTCTTTTTGGCCCGCCATCCGCGAGCGGTGGCAAACGGGTTTCAAGACTCCAAAAGGATCATATTTTAAGACCCACATTGGGTAAAGAGTCCCCCATTTTATACTAAAAGCATATTATCCCATATTACATCCTCGTCATATAATTGATAATTTATGTATTTGATGGAGATTATGTCTGCATCCTCGGAGATATTGTATCACTGAAATAAAGAATTTGTATTTTCTGTAGGTTTGTTTGGCCAACCCAAAGGGGTTTAATTTTTTACTATATGAAATGATGTTATATTGTTCGATACCCGAGGGGGGTTTGGGGGTAACGCCCCCGGGCCCGGGCCGACCCGTGTCTCGGGCCGTGCCTCCGGTCGACCATGCCTCACTAAAAGTTTTTTAAGAAAAATTGTTATAGTGTGGCCCTCTTTATAGTGTGGGACTGTTTTAGTGTGAATGTCTGTTAGAGGGGTGGTGTCTGTTAAAGGGGGTGACTGTCTGTTAGGTGTGGGTCGACACAAAGGGTTTTACATCGTTACAAAATTTTTAGTTTTTGTAAGGACGAAGTTTATTCCTGATTCAATATTATAAGGACTGAGAGCCCCAGTTCCTGGCCCAGCATCTTACGGACTGGACCCAGCTCCTGGCCCAGCATCTCGGACTGAGGCTCAGCCCTGGCCCAGCATCTTACGGACAGAGTTTCAGCCCGGGCCCCACATCTTGGGGACTGAGGCCCCCCGGCCCAGCATCTAAGGGACTGGGGCCCTGCTCCTGGCCCAGCATTTTAAGGACTGAGAGCCCGCTCCTCCCCCACATCTTAAGGACAAACCCAACTCCTGGCCCAGCATTTTGGGACCGGGGCCCCAGTTCTGGGCATTTTGGACTGAGGAAAAGCCCTCCCCCGCATTTTGGACGAAACCCCCAACCCTGGCCCAGCATCTTGGACCAAAACCCTACTTCGGGCCCCAGATCTAGGACTGAGGGGCCCGGGCCCAGCATCTGGACTGAAACCCCAACTCCTGGCCCAGCATCGGACCAGTTTAGCTTCTGGCCCAGCATCTTAAGGACTGGAGCCCTAGCTCCTGGCCCAGCATCCTAATGACTGAGAGCCCAAACCCCCGGGCCCAGATCTGCTGGAGCCCGGGGCTCCTGGCTCGCATCTTAAGGACGGGACCCCCATCTGGCCCAGTTTTTTAAAAAAACGAAGCCCTAGCTCCGGGCCCCGTATCTTAAGGACTGAGAGTCAAAACACACCGGGAGACAAAACAATCTGAGTTACAGAAACACATCGGGAGTTACAAAAACACATATGGGTTACAAGCACACCGGGAGTTACAAAGACACCGTCACAAAAGACATAAGTCAAAAACACACCATTAAAAACACACCTGGAGTTAAAAAAACACATGGAGTTAAAGAAAACCTGAGTTAAAAAAAAACAGGAGTTACAAAAAAACACTGGAATTCTAAAACACCGGGAGTTACAAAACAAACTTATAGTTACAAGAACACCTAGGTTACAAGCAACCGGGAGTTACAAGAAACAAATTGGGGCGAAAAAATAGTTAAAAAAACACACCGGGATTAAAAAAACAACCAGGAGTTAAAAATACACACCGGGAGTTACAAACACCCCTGGGTTACAAATAACACCTGGAGTTACAAAACATACCGGGAGTTATATTTGTATTGAAAAAAGTTTCCTGTTTCCAGAGATGTGAATCAGCGGGGGAATTTTTTTGTATTGTTGTGGGAAATCTTCTCTCTCTCTCTTCTCTCTCTCTCTCTCTCTCTCTCTCTCTCTCTTTTCTCTCTCTCTCTCTCTCTCTCCTCTTTCCCCTTCTCTTTTTCCCCCCTCTTTTTTCCCCCCCCGTTTCTTTTCTAGAATTATCCCCCCTTTTTTTTTCCCCCTTTCTCTCCCCCGTTCCTCTTTGCATCCCCTTCATTTTTCCCCCTTTCCATTTTCTTTTTCCCTATTCCTTTTTTACCCCCCCCAGTTCCATATCTGCCCATTTATTCCATCTTTGCCCTCCCCCACTCCTTTTATTGCTCCCACCCTTTTCCCCCCTTCTCCCCCATCTATCCTGATTTCACCCATTTATGCCTGGGCCCCTCCATTTTCTCCTATTCCATTTCTAAATTTCAGTTTCATTTTCCCCCCCCTTCCATCATTCCCCTCCCTCTTCCCCCGACTTTTCTCCCTTGGTTTATCGTTTTAAAAACTTTTTATGGCGGGCGAAACGTTTCAAAATAAAGACATCCACCCTTGAAATGTGTTTAATCATCAATTTTTTGGGATTTTTTACCATTTTTGCATCTCAATCCCCCCCCTTCCCCCCTTCTATCGGGCCTCTCTCTCATCTCTTCCTTTCTCCCTCTCATCCTCCTGCCATTCTTCCTGCCTCATTTCATTCCATCTTACCCTCCCCCATTCTTTCTCTTCCTCCTCTTCCTTCCTCCCCTCGTCTCCTCCCAGTTTGGGCATTTCACGTGTGAGATGGGCGGTGTATTGTCCCCTTCCTATTGGATTTTCCATTTTTTAAACACCGAGGGGCAAATTGACACCGGAACGCTTGTTACTGGAGGGTGGGAAAAAAGATCTTTGTCCTACCTCAGGATGATTCCGGGGGTCTGGGGGTGTCCCCAGCAGTTAAAGGGTCTTTGGGTTTTCCGAATCGTTTAGGGGTTTTTGGTTGTATCTAAACCTTTCAGGATCTTTGGGTGATATCCGAAGTTTTTTGGGGGTTTCTGGACTAAATGTCCGGTTTTGGGGGGGATACCCAAACCTTGTTTGGGTATTTTGGGTGGTCAAAGCTAGTCCCGGTTTTTGGGTTACCTTTACGATTTAAACCACCTGTTCATTGAAAGGGGTCTACTCAGATTCACGATGACATGTTAAGGTCATAGTACGGTTGTTAACATTTAGTTTCCTGTAAACCAGTGAAGGTGTCAACTTTAATCTTTATCATAAAAACACAATTAAATGCCCAGGAAGGTGAAATGTCATTTATATCAAGAAAATAATTAAAACATTTTAAGAGGAAATAGGACCCTAATTCGTTTAATAAATCAGATCAGTAGTTTTTTTTTTTTGTCAACGTTATGTCCACTTTTTTTTCCTTGCACGATTCCCCCATATCTAGAACCACATTAACGTATTTGAAAACTTGGACCCCAGGGCTTTTGTAGTATGGCGTAAGTTTCCAGAGATATTATTCCACTTCAGGAAACCCATAATTGCCTTTTAATCTGTTTTCAATTTTGTAATTTTTAAAGTGATCTACCAAGTACTTAGTCAAATATATTTGCAATATATGTGGAATTAACTTGCCCTTTGTGCTGTGTGGGAAAGTGTATGGTATATGTTTATTGTAAATCTTAATTGTTTCAGATATCAACAATCTCTTAAATAACCCCTTAGAAAGACCTTGTGTTGTGAAATATCCAGCAGTATCGACCATCAAACAGTATCGAATCAACAGTATCGACCATCAAACAGTATCGACCATCAAACAGTATCGACCATCAAACAGTATCGACCATCAAACAGTATCGACCATCAAACAGTATCGACCATCAAACAGTATCGACCATCAAACAGTATCGACCATCAAACAGTATCGACCATCAAACAGTATCGACCATCAAGCAGTAGGTACCAGTTTTTTTGGTACTACTCAGCTACCCCATCAGTAAGCTGGCTATTATGACACTGGTTAGTGCGTGAATGGGCTGAAAGATGGGCAACTCGACAAAAGATTATTATAACAGGAGCGGACAATGTTGACACGCTTGTCCCCTTTGACGAAGTCATTCTTGGGGCAATTATAGTTACCTGGGTGGAAAAATCTCTGAACACTTACGCATGGTATAAGTGTGGTCAATACTGGACTGAATGTGGTTCTGGCTATGGAGGAATCAGTGGAAGAATCGAAAAGCAAGGAAAGAAAATGGACATACCGTAGACAAAAAAAAATAACGTAATTCAATACCACAAGAAAACCCCAATCACAGTCTGTCCCTTTCCTTATTTTATTCACTCTTACCCACTGGCATAATTATCAGTGTACCCCACCTAACCTCAGCAGCTTCTAAATAACTATCACACACTAGAGAGAAATAGTGTGAAATACAGACATGATGGGAGACATAAAAATATAATGCTATTCTTTATTGATAACATTTGTGACTTGATATATTCACAGTGTGGGCGAAACGTGTTACTGAACGATCACATTATGCTACATTTGTATCTCTTATTTCCACACACACACACACACACACACACACACACACACACACACACACAACACACACACACACACACACACACACATAGGTGTGTACACACACATCTTTCATTCTTCTACAATCTTGTACATTCAAAACACCATCCCATGAACCTTTTATCCTCTGATACACAGTCTAGAACAACTCTCTCATTGCTTCTAAGTCATACCTTACGTTATGATTCATGTTCTCCCCCATGAGACGCGTGTTCCTTAAATCCCTGGTGGGTCACCCACGAGTGTGGGCCGTGAACCATAATTGTACTCACCTATTTGTGGTTGCAGGGTCGATTCATAGCTCCTGGCCCCGCCTTCACTATTTCTTCAATGTTCATCAGTTTCGATTAGAACGATTATATTTTTTAATATTTATCCTCACCGGGTAGAGTGCACCTGGGTATAATTAATGCAAAAATATTTAAAGAGGTCATTTTCACAAAGTCAAACAGTCGTACTAAATTTCAGCAACACTACAAAGGTATCTCTAGTATTTCATTAGCGTCTAGAGGTATGGTCTGAGATCGGGAATGATAAATTCTGGAACAATTAACAGGTAACGGGTAACACGAAAATAATTCTCTCGACTATCTCAAAATTCCTTATAATTTCACTAAGGATCACTCAGATTTCCATTCCCAAGTGTTCAATCAATGTTTATATTCATTAATTTTCCCTTTTTTCGGATATACCACTCTAATTCTTTTAACTGTTTACAAGAATAAAATTATAAAGGACACATCGAAAAAAAAAAAAGTGGTATATATATATATATATATATATATATATATATATATATATATATATATATATATATATATATATATATATATATATATTTTAAAACTCTTCTCAAATTAAAATCATTTGTATAATTATTAATTGTGGCAATATATTTTATAAATAGAAGAAACAGTAATTTTTAAAGAGGGACACTTGAGCATAAACACAAAGTGTGAGACGATGTTTACTTCCAAATCCAGATGAGATCCTCTTCTAATGAAGTATATGTTGAATTAAACATTTTATTTTATTATATATAATATTATCCCAAGAAATATATACACACTTCCGATGTTTGTAAATTCACGAAATCGTAATAACGCGACTGTAAACAAGAACGGGGCAGAGGGCGTGATTTGTTTCCAATCACGTGAGTCGTGATCGGGCTTCGAAGGGACGTGAGCTGGAGCACGACACAGTCACGCTGGTGTGGGGTTCGTTTGTAAAACCTGCATTTGTGGTCACAGTGGTGGCCCATGCTAACCTCCCCATTTCGAATAGAAATACCTAGTTGGTTGGGAAACTTACTAGAACCAGCTAGCCCAGTGGTTAACGACTGGCCTATGAGTTTTAGGACTCACTTGTAGGGGTTCAAACCCACCTTTTCAGCGATTTGATGTTTATAGAACGTTTGAAGTGCAGTAAAAAACATCTCCCCAATATAACATTTTGCTGCTGATTTACAGAACATAACGCCAATTACTGGGTTGTCGTGGAGACGTTGACCTGATATCTCGTTGTCGACGCCCCAGGGTGTCCAGACATGTGTGTCTATTTACACCGATGCCCTATTCAATTCACTAAAAAGTTACCTGGGTGTTAGTAGACTGTTGTGGTCGCATCTTGGAGAATGGTCAAGCACTACCTATGACTGGTGTCCCGTAGCTCGACTGCTAGCTCACAAATTGAGGTCCGTGGTTCGACCCCCCAGTACGGATGAAACAGGACGCTTTAAGATACCTGCTGTCCCTGTTCACCTATCAGTAAAATGGGTATCTGGGTGTTAGTCGACTGGCATGGGTCGCATCCTGGGAGAATGTTGACCTAATTTGACCAAATTTCTACATAACAAGGGGCTTTCTATATAGTAATACGTCTTGATGTCAACCATGACTGTATACCTTGTACATGTACTTGTAGACATAAAGATTATTATTATTATTATTATTATTATCGAGGAGCTCGAACGTCTCTCAAATACCCTAATGCTTCACTATACTGTACCTATGTAACAAAGGATAGGAGATGCTCTGGCTCAGTTGGCAGCGTACTCAGCTCACGGGTACAGCGTTGGGCATTTTCCTTAAGCCTGCTGCTCCTGTTCACCTAGGTAAATAGGTACCTGGATGTGGGGTCGAATGTTGTTTGTTGTTCACTTACTTCAGTTGCCTTCCCTCTTCCCTCCACTACTCCGCTCCTGGTAGCGGAGTAGGTAGGGAGTTGGAGTAGTGGGGAAAGTGAAGACTATGATGGGGGAGATGGGTGAATGGGGGATAATGGAATGGACGCAAGGTGTTTGAGTGGGATAAGAGTGGGAGAGGGGTGAATGAATGGGGAAGAGAAAGGATGAGGGAGGTAAGAGTTGGGGGGGTGAGTGAGCAGGGAAGGAATGAAGGAAGGAGTCTGCCTGTAGATAGCCGTAGACAGTTTGGTATTGGGTCACTACCCCCCGTGTCTGGTCACAGACAGGACTTTTGCGTTCTGTTTGTAACTTATTAAATCATCTAGCACTTTCCCATTTATTGATTTTGCATGCATTTGATGTGCTATTACACTATGAACACACTTGTTGAAGGTTATGGCAAATCTTTTATACTACAGTACATCTCAAACGTTATTTCTGCTCCGTCGAGCGTCAAGAGAAGAGAGCTCAGGTAGTTTTGATGAGTATGATGATGATGATAATGATAGTGAGAATAGTGACGATGATGATAGTGATGATAGTGACGATGATGGTAGTGTCGTAATGGTCCAATAATTGTGAAAGACAGTAACAATCTTTTTTAAACTCAAAAGCCCAGGGTTGTTAATTCAGGTGTTTAACAAGCTTGCTTCTTTCAGTCTTGCTTGTTTTGTGACTTACTGAGCACAGATAACAGTGTGACTTATCCCTTTCATTTATGTTTTCCCCCTTGCTGAAAATTTCCCATCTCCTCTAAGCATTTTTTAATCTGTTTTTTGCCCGGGTTTTTCCCAAAAAAAGTATCATGGATTTCTTCCAATATAAAAAAAAGAAAATATTCCCCGCTCTCCCCGTGGACTCTGTTTCGTCGTGGATTATTTGGCTCTGTTTTCAGTCGTGGATTATTTGGCCCAGTTAATGTATTTATTGTTGAAACTGAATTTTTTTGAATACCCCCTGATGATCGTTTGTGTTGGGTTGTTAATATATGGGGGTGTGTTTTTTGGAACCTCATCATTTGTGAATATAAGCTCAATGGTATTTTCTAATTGGTTCTGTTCTACTATTTAATGATTTAAGGCAAATATATCAGAGGGGTACTAAAGTTCATTTGCTTGTTACTGTTAATTCAAACTTCCTCCTGGGACCTCTTCTGTTAGAGCATTTGCTATATTTCGCACTTTAAGAGTCTTAATTTAAATTACAAAAAAAAAGGATGGTTGAGACTTGGATGAAAGATCTGCAAGGTAGTGTTTCTTTTTAAATAGTTTATCTATCACTGTTCCCCAAAGTTGTTTTTTGGGGAAGAGAGTGTGGGGGGGGTGTAGGGGAAGAGTGGAAGAGGGTGTATGGGGGGGAGGGAAAGGGTGTATGGGGGGAAGGGGAATAGGGTTTGTGGGGAGGGAGGGGGGAGGGGTGTACTGGAAGGGGGGGGGGATGAACAACAGAGTTGGAGCAGGAAGAGGTCCCAACAACTGCAGACACTCCAGTCGTCTCAGGGCACCCAATTGTCCACTCCCCCCCCATCTGAGGGCAGCAAGGGAAAAAAGGGTGTACCCCCGGTAAATCTAGGGACTGGGCTGTTGTTACCCCCTCCACCCCACACCAGCTCTCCCTCCCCCCCCCCTTCTCTTTCTTTTTACCCCCCGTCCTCCATCTCTTGGTTTTTTTTTTTTATATATATATATATATATATATATATTATTTAAAAAATTTATTTAATTAAATAAAGCCCCAAGGTTTTTTAAAACCAGGTTTTCCCCAACCCGTTGTCTTTGACCGCCGCCTCATGGCGAGAGAATATTCACGATGGGTTTGACACACAGAACAACCCTTTAAAAATTTATTTTAAGAACGTTTCGACCACTGGTAAGTTCCCAACCGCTGTAATAAAGATTTTGGCTATTTAGTGTGTTTTCCATCTTGGAATATGATTTTTTAACTCTGTTCTTGGCAGTGTTGGAACCATCAAAGTTGTTTGGGAGGTTGGGAAACCCTCAAAGTTGTTGGCAGTGCTGAAAAAAATCAAAGTTGCTGGCAGGTTAAAACCCTCAAAGTTGTTGGCAGTGCTGGACACAGTGTTGGGTCTTTCTTGGGGAAAACAAAGGTAATGTTTGGGGCGATTGTTACCAATTGTCTAAGTGGAGCGAGCGGTGGTTTGACCCCCAGGGGAACCATCCAATTTGGTGTTTGTCCCCAGCGGGGGAGTTAAGGTCAATTGTTGAGTAGGATCAGGGCTTCAGGGGCAGTCATGGTGGCTGTTCTCCCCGGGGTCTTATTCAGGGGGGCCCCCCACGCCCCTTTTTTTTTCCTTCGATCTCTGCCAGCCCTTTTTCCTTAGATCTGTGTCACGCCCCCTTCCCGATGTAATTAACCATCTCCTTTCAAGTCCTTCTTCTTTAGGTTCTCTCTTTTTTTTCCCTGGTAACCCCTTTTTCCCCCTTACCCTAGTGCCCCTACATTTCGAAAGGACCTCTATTCCATCCCCTGTTGTCCTATTTCTCTAATTATTCTTACCCCTTACCCTGCCATTGTCATTATCTCTGTTAAACTAACCTCTTCTCCGCCACTCCCTTTTCTTTATTTCTTTTTACCTCGTCCCTTTCTTTTTGCTATGGGATCCCTAACCTGTTCCTACCATTCCCTTTCTCACTATTATCTCTTCTATTCACCCCGCCCACTTTCCCCTTCTTCTGGGACACTTAACCTTCCCTGCTATCTACGACCCTTGCCGCCCCCTGCCATCTAGGAAAGTCGCCCTACCCCCTTCCTTTTGGGGACACCCTTTCCCCTGCCATCTAGGACCCCTTCCCCCCCTCTGAAATTAGGACTCTTACGCTCCCCCTGCCATCAAGGCCCCTTTCATCCTCCCCATGCCAACTTTCCTGGGGGAAAGGGGAGGGGGGTTACACAAGGGGAAAGAGGGGGGAAGGGGAGAGTTGTGGGAGAGTGAGAAAGGGGGGGGGTAAATGGGAAAAAAAAGGGAAAGGGGGAAGGAAAGGGGAAGGGGGGGGGTTTTGGGAAGGGAGGGGGGGAAATTGTGGGAGAGTGAGAAAGGGAGGGTGAATTGAAAAAAGGGGAAAGGGGGGAAAAGGGGGGAAGGGGGGGGGGAATGGGAAAAGGAAAAAAGGGGGAAAAAAGGGGGGTGGGAGGGGTAAAAGGGAAAAAAGGGGAGGGGAAAGGAGATTTAAGGAGAAAGAAGGGGAATAAGGGAAAAAAGGGAAAGGGGGAAAGGGAATTGTGGGAGGGGGGGGTAAAAGGGGAAGGGGGAGGGGGAATTAGAGGAAAAGAAAAAGGGAAAAAGGGGAGGGGGGAAAGGGGAAAAGTTGGGGGGTGAAAAAGGGGGTGGGAAGAAAAAAGGAGGGGGGGGGAAGTGAATAAAAGGGGGAAAAGGGAAAAAGGGAAAAGAGGGAAGGGAGTTGTGGGAGGGGGGGTAAAAGGGAAAAAAGGGGAGAGGGGGGGGGGGAAGTAGGGGGGGGAATGGGAAAAAAAAGGGGAGAGGGAAGGGAAGTTGTGGGAGTGAAAAAGGAGGGTGAAAAAGGGGGAAGAAAGAAGGGGGGGGGAAAGGGGAGAGTTGTGGGAGAGTGAGAAAGAGGGGGTGAATAAGGGGAAGAAAGAAGGAGGGGAAGGGAAGTTGGGGGAGAGTGAGAAAGGGAGGGTGAATAAGGGAAGAAAGAAGGGAGGGGGGAAAGGGGAAAGTTGTGGGGGAAAAAGAGAGGGTGAATAAGGGGAAAAAAGAAGGGAGAGGGGAAGGAAGTGGGGAAGTGAGAAAGGGGGTGAAAAAGGGGAAGAAAAAAGGGGAGGGGGGAAGGAGAGTTGGGGGAGGGAGAAGGGGGAAGGGGAAAAAAGGGGAAAGGGGGAAAGAAGGGGAGGGGGGGAAAAGGGGAAGGGGGGGGGGGTGGGGGGAAAAGAGGGGTGAAAAGGGGAAAGAAAAAAGGGAGGGGGGAAGGGGGTTGTGGGAGAGTGAGAAAGGGGGGTGAAAAAGGGGAAAAAAAAGGGAGGGGGAAGGGGAAAGTTGGGGGAAGTGAGAAAGGAGGGTGAAAAAGGGGGAAGAAAAAAGGGAGGGGGGAAGGGGAGACACCCCCAAAGCTTTTAAACTTTAGCAGTTGGGGAAACATTGTTTTGGGTTTAAAAGACTCAACATTTTCCCGTTTCGTTGCTTTCTTGTTGTTGTTGTTTGTTTTTTTGCTAGTGCTGCTGCTGCTTTTGCTGTTCTTACTGTTTTTTTTTGTTGCTGCTGTTCCCGGGGCTGTGTTGCCGCTGTGTTGCTTTTCCCCCCCCGGTTGTTGTGCTGCTTTGCTGTTTGCTTTTTGGCTGTTGCTTTGCCTGTTCTTGAAACATTTTTTGTCACCCACTAATTTACTATAGAAATTATCCAAATATTCCCAAACGGGGAAAAAATTCTGCATATTCCTTATAAAGTATGCTGAATATTCCTTAAAGAAAATATTAAGAATAATCCATGTCATCTATATACCCTAGATAAGATAAGATTTTGTAGGGGGGGTTAGCCACCCAGGATAACCTAACCCCGAAGATTGTTAATGTGGGTTTATGCATTCCTAAAACTTGTAATCCTTTCGCCTATTCTTAGATGTTCCTAAAAGGCCTGATTGTTGGGGTATCCTTGTCTCTTACTTATCTAAACGTATTTTAAAATTTTTCCCCCCGTCTACCCCGAAAAGAAAAAAGAGGGATATAGGGAAAATTTCCCAAAAATTTTAAAAAAGAAGAAAAAGTTAAATTTTTTTCCCTGTACGGTAAAAAAAATGGTTGAGACGTGCTCCGGGGCAAATCAGAAAGGAAAAATTTTGGTTTGATGCCACTATACTAGACTAAATCCTCACGAGGCCGTTGATAATGAGAAACCCGGGGGATTTTGTATAGCCCCTTGCTTAATATTGTGAGTAAGTTTTATCTAGGTACTGGCACAATAAATACAATTATCATACATAGTAATATATGCAATAAGATTAGGGGAAAAAGGTGATACCCCAATATAGAACAACCATTGAAACAATAGAAAAATTCCCTGATTTTTGTTTTTACATTATAAAAGGGAAGAGTTCCTTGATAATGTGAGACATTACAAAAGCGTTGGAAGTTCACTATTTCTTTAAAGTAGTGGTTCTGCATAGTAATATATGTGTAAATTAACTAGGATAACACCAAGAAGGACAACTGACTGCTCGGTTGGTAGCGCCTAAGTTTTTATTCCCCTCCCTGTTTGGTGTTCTAGCCTAACAAGCAGTTTTTTATTTTGTCCCCACGAATGAGTGGTATTGTCAAACAACACTGCGACTACCCAAAGGATTGAACCCATTTTTTTGGCCCCCTAAACAAAACCCATGCCCAAAAACCCCAAAAGGGGACCACATAGGAGGTGGTTTTGGGTGGGTTAGAGCGTCAGGGGTTTTTTCGCTCACCATGAGGCTGGCCAAAACCACATGGGTTCGAGTCATTAGCTAGTCGCAGTGTTGTTATTGATCAATACCACTTGTTCGTGGTTACAAAATCAGGCCCATTGCAGTGGGCAAACACTTCGGCGCCTGGGCCGGCCAGTAAGAATGGTGAGTCAAGATGTTTTTCAATGTTAAAACCCAAACCCTCACCCTCGGTTTGGTGTTAAAAAGGGGGAAGCAGCTGCCCATGCAGCACGAGTATACATCAACAACATGTCCGATGAAAAGTCTTAAAAAAAATTTTGGGATTTCCCCCAATGCTTTCAACTCAGTCAGAAGGGTTTTTTTTTTCCCCGCAGTTTCTAGGCTTTTCCCTTTCCCCCTCCCCTTCATAGAATCGTGTTATAGTGTGGCTTCAAAATTTTATTGGGGGGGACCATAAAATTTGGGACTCGGGGAGGGTGTGAAAGGGGGGGCCCCCCCTTCCCCCCCTTTTCTTTCTGTCTAGTCATCAAGGAAGTCACAGAAACGCTGTCCAGTGAGCTCAATATCTGGTTCTTGGATGATGGCACCCAGCTGGCACTACAGAATCTCCCTAGGGGACACGGAAAATTAAAGATAGGGAGAGAGTCTGGGCCTATCTTTAAACCCCACCAAATGTGAAATAGTTTCTACCAACCACAGATGATCCAGAAATTGGGGCTGTTTTATCAGGGGCAAGCCATTGATCCAGCCAACGCACTCTCCTTGGTCCCCCCTTTTTAACCCCACGATCTGGCCCCTAAAAAAAAAATCTCAGCCCTCAGAAGATGGAAGGCAGGATGAAAGACATCGAAAACATGATGCCTTCTACCACTCATCAGGTACCTGTAAACCCCAAAAAATTACATACTTCCTGAGAGCTCCCCAGCCTTCAGCAGTCCGAAACTCAAGGAATATGACTCTCTCCTCAAGACCATGCTAGAGAGGTTTGAATCTTCCCTGAAGATGGAATTTTAAGCCCACTTCCAGTCAGGCTTGGGGGCTGGGAGTACCAAATCCTCCCAGATTGCCCTACCACCCCTTTTTTCCTCTTCCATAGCATCAAATGAGCTAATAAAAAAAATTATTCCAGAAACCCCAGTGATTCAGCAGGAATACAGGCCCCCAGCACACCAGTGCCATCACTGAATGGGAGACTCTTGCTGCTCCAACACCAAAAAACCCCCTGAAAACTGGCCTTTCAAACAAAGCTGGGACGGCCCCATCACCCAAAAGATACTTGCCAACATGCTTAGGGGGGGGAACACGACAGGGAGACTGCCCGTCCCTTTGCTGGAGTGCACATCACTTTTAGGGACTTCCCCCCAAAAAATTCCCCTTTGGGGCCCCCGGGGAAACGCCTCACCTAAGACCCATCAGCAGGGCTCGGTTTTTGCCCCAAACCCCCGGGAAAATACGTGTATTTGCGGCGATGAGCAAGCCGACCAGTATGGTCTACATGGTCTTTTAACGTTCCAAAAACCCAAAGGGGGGGGGATTTCAAGACAAAAAGAAGTCAACGACATCATAAAGAGAAGCCTTCTACAGCTGGATGCCCAGCCGGGGGGAGCCCCGATCACTAGCAGCCAACAATGCCCACAACCCAGCAAACCGCCCGACGGGGTCACCATCTATATTGGGAGAATGGCAAGCTCTTAGCATGGGACTATACCCGTGGTGACACTGGCTGACACCTTTTATCCATCACAGTGCTGGGCGACAGGGAGGGAGCTGCTGACCACAGGGGGGAGTACAAGATCGGCAAGTACAGGGACATAAGCCAAAAAATATCAATTTTTTCCCCGTGGGATAGAGACCTTTTGGGGGGATGGGGGAAAAACCCCAAAAAATTTCCCAAAAAACTGGGTTCCAGACTCTGACACTACCAGGGGCCCCAGCCACTTTCATGTTCCAGCGCCCCAGCGTGGCCATCCAGAGGGGAAATGCATGCTGCATACTGGGCTCGCGCCGGCTTCGGGGGAGTTAAGAGATTATAATCTTTGGGTATATTGTACCAATGTATTCATGTTCATGTTTTTGTTTTCTGTCAATGTATTCTGTCTATTAATAAAGCACTCATTCAAATATATATAGGGGGTGGTAGGAGAAGCAAATATTCAAACAGCTCCGGGGGGAACCCCGAGTTTTCCCCCCGGTACGTTTATTGTCTTCTGAGGATGAGGGTCCCCAGTAAAGTTCCCAGAGGTGGTACCTGACCTTTTATGATAATGTGGGGAAAGGGAGTCAAGCATCTGTCAAACATAGCTTATATTCCACACAAGCTTCAATATTTTAACTTGTCGAATGTATCTTTTAAAATTTTTCCCAATTTTATTAATTATAAATGAATTAATTTGAAATCCTAAAGCAATATTCTAATAATTTCAAAACTATTTTTTTATGAAATATGATTATATTGTATTCCTGTCTACCAAGGACTTTCTTGATATAATTTTCTCAGCCTTTTAAAAAAAAAATTTGGGGATGGTAAACTTTATCACATTTTTTACAAGGAATCTTATAGACACACCAGTCAAAATTTTTGGGGGGAAATTTTAAAAAAAAAAATTTTTACTGTATCAAGATTTTTAAAGGTTCATTGCCCTTTTTTTAAATTTTAAAAAAAGTATTTCTAACAATTTTAAAATATTTATCAATTAAGTATTTCGGGCATTTTAGATCATTAGGTTTTTTCATAATTTTTTGAGAGTTCTCCATCTATGAATTCTGGGCTGCAAATACGTAAAGCTAAAAAAAACTTTAATGAGAATACAGAAAGTTTAACTCTAACATAAGATGATCAATAATAGTGCATGTAAGAAAAGTTATTTTTTGGTTTTCTGTAATTTTTTAATTTAAAAAATCATGGTTCCCCTTAATAATTAAAACATCTAAAAAAGGGAAAATGAGTTATGTTCAAAGTGAACAGTAAAGTTTATGGAATGAGTTAGACTATTTAATTCAACAAGGAAATGGTTTATATCTAAATTCTTAGGCATTGGGACATAAAACATCATCAACATCAATGGTTTATACAGATATAAACCACTTCCACTATCCTGGCCACGAAAAGCATCAATCACTTAGAAGAGACAGACATATTTTGAATGATGATTAAACGGGATTCAAATTTTCAAACAGTGTTACCCCTTTAAAACCCCTTTAGATCTGCATCTCCCCATCACAACTCACTCTCCGCCGTCGTCGAATTAGGAGACGCCTCTTTTAAACATTTGAAGGTACGCACAAGGGATTAAAACCCATCTGAGCCATTCCAGGATGCTGGGAAGGGGGGTCAATAACTTTGGTCAGGGGGAAACCCCTACACTTGCCAATTGTTTCTAGTCTCTGGTCCTCGTCACACTCACAAGCATTCAGAATTTGAATTCAATAGAGTAAGGGGTTTTTCGAGTTATGAGCGAAGAAAAAAAAAAGGAAAAAAATTCAGGTAACCTAATTAATAGTATACAATACCGACAAAAAAATATACTCATAGTGTACTCACCTAATTGGTGTTTAGGAGCCGAGACATGTTTTCCTGGCCCCCCCTTTTTTAAAGTGGTGGGTTGGTTGCTATGTTGGGGGAGTTGAAGGACTTGCCCCCACACATAGGAAGACACAGACACATGTGGCTAAACATGGCTTTATGGGGACAAAGATTTGTTAAAAGCGGGTTTTATCGAGACGTATTACTCGAAGGAAAGATTTATCAGGAGGCGTTTCGCTCTGCTCAGTGCAGAACGTTATTTAGAATAAAGTCTTATTTCTATTATGTATTTACACCCAGTTGTTGTGCTTCTCTAGTCAGAGGTCTGGTTGTTGTGTTATCGTACCCGGCCGGGCGGATCCCAGCAACGTCGTAAAGAACACAGAGTGAGATAAAGAGAAACATTACAGCGGTCTGGGGCAGAACCCTTCCTCAGATAAATTAAAAACAATAATACTCCCGAACAGCCATCACCTTCAAATCAAAAGGGGGCCCTTACCTTCTCCCATTTTCGCCCTCTGATTTGGTTTTTTTCTCCTTTTTAGCCCAAACCGGTTAAAAATTGTTGATTCGTGTTATGTTTCCCCCGTAGGTGAGTGGAGGGTGTTCGAAGTATGACACCTATGGCTGCTTTTACTTTTGGGGAATGTGTTAGAGTCGAGTGGGGGGGATCTGGGGGGGGGAGGCGAGCAGGATGGGATATAATCAGGTGGGGGGGAGTAATTTTGTAATAGCTAGCGCCAGGGGAACATCAGCTGATGGGGGGAAGATCCAACCCTTCCGTCAGTTCCTTGGGTCGTGGAGGTAATCCCCCGGGGGGAGGCGCTCCGGGGGGTTTTGGGGGAAGGGGGGGAAGAGGTAGAAAAGGGGGGTACCAGAAGGGAGAGAGAGAGAGGGGGGGGGGGGGAAGAAGAAGCGAGAGGGAAGAGGGAGATGGATGAGCATACCTGATGAAGGAGGTGATTGGGGCCGGGGGCCCCGGTGCGCCGGAGAAAGAGATGTTATTATCTGCCTTGTTTGGGGGGGCCCCCCCTGTATACGATGATTACAAACACACAAAATTCCCCTTTTCCCTTTTTCTAATGACAGTATTTACTTTATTAAAGTTATCATATTCATCCTGCCTTACCTTGCAAGCTTGAAAACATTGTTCATAGGTCTGCATGCTCTGCGGGGCCCCCAAAACTGGGCTGAAACGTCGAAATATACAAAAAAAATCATTTTTTCCCCATTTTTTCTATATATTTTTAATATTTAAAAATAAAGAAAATTATATTAAAAAAACTTGGGGGTTAGGCACAACGTCTTAGATTCAAAACAAATAGTTAAGATCACCTTCAGCTTTAACTAATATTTCATTAGTGAGTATATTGTGAATTATTCTTGTCACGTTACTGTGGGGGTTCTAAACTCAAAGTCCTCCTGCCTTTTATAGTCCACCAAAAGCCTAAAAGTTTCCCCAACATTGGTTCTTTTGGGGGCATGATACCACTGAACATTGGGTTCTAAACCCGTTTAGGACATTTTTTTTAAAAAACAGTGGTAATGATAGATTTGTAACTCTTCGCCTATCACTCGACCCCTGAAAGGCTGGGTGAGTACAACTAGGTGAGTACAACTGGGTGAGTACAAAAAGGGAGTAAAATGGGTGAGTACAACTGGGGGAGTACAACTAGGGAGTACAACTGGGGGAGTACAACTAGGTGAGTCAACTAGGTGAGTACAACTAGGTGAGTACAACTGGGGGAGTACAACGGGGTGAGTACAACTGGGGGAGTACAACTAGGGGAGTACAACTGGGGAGTACAACGGGGGAGTACAACTGGGGTGAGCAACTGGGGGGAGTACAACTGGGGGAGTACAACTAGGGGAGTACAACTGGGGGAGTACAACTAGGTGAGACAACTAGGGGAGTACAGATAGGCTTAGTTACTCGTGAAGGGTTTAATGAGTGGGGGGTCAACTGCCCCCAACTTAGTACAAGCAGTTTTAATCCCGCTGTTTTATATTATGATGAGGGGATGGTCGAAGTATGATGTTTGTCCTGCCTGCTGCCATTTTTTGGATGATGTTGTCCTGTTTTTGCTGCCATCTTGATGATGTTGTCCTTTTTTCTGCCATCTTGATGATGTTGTCCTGCCTGCTGCCATTTTTATGATGTTGTCCTGCCTGCTCCCCCCCCTTTATGATGTTGCCCTTTCCCCGCTGCCTTTTTATGATGTTGTCCGCCTGCTGCCATCTTGATGATTTGTCCTGCCCCTTTGATGTTGTCCTGCCTGTGCCACCTTGATGATGTTGTCCTGCCTGCCCCCCCCCTTTATGATGTTGTCCTGCCTGCTCCCCCCCCTTTATGATTTGTCCCGCCTGCTGCCACCTTGATGATGTTGTCCTCCCCGCTGCCATCTTGATGATGTTGTCCTGCCTGCTGCCACCTTGATGATGTTGCCCCGCCTGCTCCCCCCCCTTTATGATGTTGTCCTGCCGCGCCCCCTTGATGATGTTGTCCTTTTGCTGCCATTTTTGATGTTGTCCTGTTTTTGCCATCTTGATGATGTTGTCCTGCCTGGCCCCTTGATGATGTTGTCCTCCCCTGCCTTTTTTATGATGTTTTCCTGCCTGCTCCCCCCCCTTTATGTTTTTCCCCCGCTGCCATCTTGATGATGTTGTCCTCCCTTGCTGCCACCTTGATGTTTTTTTTCCCCGCCTGCTGCCATCTTGATGATGTTGTCCTCCCTTGCTGCCACCTTGATGATGTTGCCCCGGCTCCCCCCCCTTGATGATGTTGTCCGCCTGCCCCCCCCCCTTGATGATGTTGCCCCCCCCTTGCTGCCACCTTGATGATGTTGTCCTGCCTGCTGCCACCTTGATGTTTTCCCCCCTTTTGCGCCACCTTGATGATGTTTCCTGCCTCCCGCCACCTTGATGATGTTGTCCTCCCCGCTGCCATCTTGATGATGTTGCCCCGCCTGCCCCATCTTGATGATGTTGTCCTGCCGTGCCATCTTGATGATGTTGCCCCGCCTTTTTTCCCCCGAGATGTTGCCCCCCCCTTCCCGCCATCTTGATTTTTGTCCTGCCTGCTGCCATCTTGATGATGTTGTCCTGCCTGCTGCCATCTTGATGATGTTGTCCTCCTGCTGCCATTTGATGAGCAAAACGATTGGTGTAATTAATAATTTTTTGGGGTTTGATTTTTTTTGTCTTCTTTTCTTTTTCTCTCTCTCTCTCTCTCTCTCCTTTTCCTCTCTCCCTTCTCTTCTTTTTTAGACAATTTAATTTATTATTAACCTTTATTAAAAAAAAAATAACCAACCCTTTGAGGTTAAATTTTCTCACGAAAACATTTTTTTATTTTTTTAACCTGAGGATGAAATCATTATTTGTGCGTAGAAAGAAGTCGAAAAAAATGTGTATAAACAGAAGATTTAATTATCCTAATAAATTTTTTGGGGTTTTAACCGCGTTTGAATGTGCCAGTAAAAACGTTTCCCCAAAGCTGTCTTTAAACGCAGAATTGCGGGGGAAAAAAAAAAGAGTAATTCGGGGTTTTTTAAAGGGAATGGGGAGGGGCCGTGAGTCGTGGGTTTAAGCGGTTTTGATTTAGAGAGGATTCCCCCAAAAGGGGTTTCCCAAAAACTCAGCTGCTGGTCCCCCTTTTTTTGTCTGATCTTTTTCCCCCCCGCTGGGGGACCTGCCCCCAATTCGCCCCGGCTGGGGACGGATAGAGGGGGCCGCCCCCACAACACCCACCCACACCAACCTGGGGATTACCATTGATTAGTCTGTGTTTTTTAAATTTTTACCCCGTTACAATAAGTTAGACAGTGCCCAGAAGATGGTGAATCGACACCCGCAAAACCCCGGTTTTCCTCCTATTGAAGATATTTCACCAACCATTTTGCTTCTCCAATTAAAAAAAGAAATTACAGAGAGAGTACAATGGAATATTAGGAGTCAATCCCCCCATCTAGAAATCAGTGTTGAATACCTTGGCCTTCATGAATCTGAAGCAGGGGAGGAAGATGGACTAGTATACACTGGAGTCAGAGGAGGTGTAAAGGTTTAAATCATCATCACAGTGGTAAAGGATTTGGTGAGGTTTCGTTGGGGTTTGGGAAAAAAAAAAAATATAAAAATACCTATCATTTTGTAAAAGAATTTTGGGGGAAAAAATTTTAATTTTTAAGGGAGTTCGGCCTATTATTTTTTAATGGTAGAATTATCAAGAAAATTTGGGGTAAAGAACACAGATGAACTAATGTGACTTTTTTTAAAAAAGTTTCGCCCGGGGGAGGAAACGTTACCAAAATTAAATATCACATTAGTTGATGAATCAGACAAAAGTGCAACATTTTTGATTTTATTGGGGGAAAAGTTTCGTCCGTTTAGCAGGCTTTTCCCGTCGAACACAGGGCGAATATAATACTGGAATAAGTCGAAGACGTGGGAGGGAAAATTTTTAAATTTTTGAAGTCGACTCCCTATTTGACTGAAGAAGCTTGCTGCCACGTCGATACTTTTCCCCACTAGTGTACACTCGTTCAGGGTGATTAACTGTACCAGGGACACTCGTTCAGGGGGATTAACTGTACTATTTAAATGTTCAGGGTTTAACTGACAGGACATTTTGTTCAGGGTGATTTAACGTACTAGTGTACACTCGTTCGGGGGGAATTTAAATGTACTAGGTACTCGTTTGGGGTAAATGTACTAGTGTACACCCCGTTCGGGGGGATTAACTGTACCCAGTGTACACTGTTCAGGGGGATTAACTTACTAGTGTACACTCGTTCAGGGGGATTAACTGTACAGTGTACAATTGCCCCGGGGGGATTAACTGTACTAGTGTAACTTTTCAGGGTGATTAACTGTACTAATGTACACTCGTTCAGGGTGATTAACTGTACCAGTGTACACTGTTTAGGTGATTAACTGTACTAGTGTACACTGTTCCAAAGGGGATTAACCCGGGGACTTTTACACCCCGTTCAGGGTGATTAACTTTCTGGGGTTTCACTCGTTCGGGGGGATTTAAATGGGGGGCCAGTGTAACCCTTTTTTGGGTATTTAAATTTTACCAATTACACTCGTTCAGGGTGATTTAACTGTACTAGTGTACACTCGTTCAGGGTGATTAACTGTACTATTTACACTCGTTCAGGGTGATTAACTGTACGGGTACACTCGTTCGGGGTGATTAACTGTACTAGTATACACTCGTTCGGGGTGACTAACTGTATTTAGTGTACACTCATTCAGGGTGACTAACTGTACTAGTATACACTGTTCAGGGTAAATAACTGTACTAGTGTTCACTCTTTGGGGGGTGAATAATTGTACTAGAGTTTTTCCTGTTTAGGGTGACTGTACTATGTACACTCATCTGGGGTTACTAGTTATACTACGGGGCCACTCATCCAGGGTGACAAACCCGTACTAGTGTACACTTATCCAGAGTGACTAATTGTACTGGTGTACATTCCCCAAAGGTGACTAACTGTACCAGTTTACATTTGTCCAGGGAAGCTAGTCGTACTAGTGTACACTTATCCAGGGTGAATAGTTATACTAATTTTCCCTCATCCAGAATACTAGTGTACTATTTACATTTTATCCAGGGTGAATAGTTATCCCAATGTTCCCCCCCCCCAAAAGAATACTAGTGTACTAGTGTAAAACCCAAGGGCCCATACTGGATAATGTACACTGATCAGGATGACAAACTGTACTGATGTACATTCAAAGGTGATTTATCCAGAAGTACAGTCGTTCACGTTGAGAAACTGTACTAATGTACAAAAAAGGGGGTGACTACAGGGATGTACAAGAGTCAAGATGAATACTTTTATGATGTACACTCCGGTTGACTACGTATACAGTACTGGGGGAAAGTACATTTGTTTAGTAATTTTTGGGGTACATTTGTATGGTCTCATTTCTTAAAAATATCTCCTGAATGGGTAACTCAAATAACTCAAGGATAACTCATAAACCATAACTCATGGATGACTGATAATTGGGTAACTCATGGATGATAACTCATAAACCATAACTCAAGGAGGATAACTCATTAACGATAACTCAAGGATAACTCCAAAAAAAACTATCGACGATAACTCCTTGATGGGTAAAAAAATCGAGTTTAAATCCTTGATGATAACTCATCGACGATAACTCAAGCAAAAAAAGATAACTCATCGACGATAACTCAATTATGATAACTAATGGACGATAACTCATCAACGCTAACTCATTATTGATAACTCATAAACGTGGTTATTGGTATTAAAAATTTGTTTAGCAGTATAAAATTATACATTTTTTTTTATTTTCTGTAACAACTCCCCCTTTTTTATTACTGACAATTTTTGATATTAAAAAAGGCGTTCTGTACACTTTAATTTTTTAAGTCATCAAAAGACTCTCAGTCGAAATATTATTGCTATCGTCATTGTATTAATGTTGGTAGAATTAGACAATATTTGGGGGGAAAGGACACATGTGTAACTTTAAAATGACATTTTGTTGTGGCAACGTTTCGCTCTCCAGGAGCTTTTTTCAAGCCGTAAAATAATATTATTTCTTTAATACCCCCAATTAGTATTTTTTACAATCTGAGGTTGATATTGATGTTATTGTGTCTAATTTTTCAAATTGTCTAAGGATTTGAGTGGGAAATTTAGAATGCTAGCTAAAAATTTCTGCTTTTTTTTAATATCAATTTCTTTGACGTATCAAATAGGTTATTGTACCTTATATTCATATTCCTCTATATGTGGACAAAATGTGGGCATATATATGGACAATCAAGCACAGTGTTGAAGGCTGACCACATATTTTGCATTTAGTATGATCATCGTCTATATGTCAGAGGAACTGTCAGGAGTACTTGTAACCCAAAACCTAAACCCGACTACTACAGCATCAGTCAGCATGGTAAGTCAGACACATGTGCAACAGGCATCATTATTCCCCAATCAATATGAACAACTTCACATTGTTTTGGGCTATGGAACAAATACTTTTTCCAGGGTGAGGGACTGACCACCTCAAAACAGCTCAACGACAGCTACTACTCCCAAATAACCCATCTTTTTTGGGGATGACCTACTTCCACTGGGAAATCCCCCCCTTCCAGTGACTATGCCCCCATCAACTACCCCTCCCTTTCCACCTGACGTTGTATATGCGTCACACCCCTTTCCTCTGCTCCACAAACTTTCCCCGACTTCGGTGCTGTTCACACCAACTCCAAGGCCGGGGGACTGATTTCCTCATCTTTTTGTATATAGTTCTACTGTCTTCAACAATGTCCTAGAATTTGTATTGACAAAGCCACTGGATGGCGAAACGTTTACAATAAAGACACCCAGGAAAAATTTCACATTTTTTTAATTTCATCAAAACTACGCCTTAAAAAGGGGATGGACTGATTTTCATCGTCTTCACATCTCTACTGCTTCTCCCCAATTTTTCGTACTCACCGAAGAAACCTACAGTGTAGGGGAACGGTTTGGAATAAAGATACCTAACTGTTGCACCGTTCACAGAACCTGTCGGGGATTGTATACCAGTTCAATCAATCAGCATGTTTACATTGCAAATTGCTCTGTAAATGTTCTTCCCCAAAGTTCAAGGGGTTTTCGTAGTCGTTTTTTTTTTATATATATATATATATATATATATTATATGAAAATTTGATGACAGCTGTTTGTCGATAGTTAGAACTGCCCCACAGAATTCCACGCTGAAGGCACAAATAAACTGTTTAACGTTTTATAGGTGCCTAATAGGCTTGAGGATTATATTTAATGGTTTAATGGACGCAAAAATTTTTCGAGCTGCCTTGTGTGTCGAAAATAAACGAAGGTCAATAAATAAACAGAATGCTGAAAGAAAATTTCCCTAACCGTGCCCCTTAATTGTAGAAGGCCCAACGTGGTCCACAGAGCCTCAAATCTTAAATAGAAAGTTTTTTCCCAGACGGAAATTTGAGAGTTGTCTGTATTATTGGACCATCTGTGACCCATCTGTCTAAAACCCACAGTCCCAGAAGCTTTCGTGGTAAAAACCATTATCATATCTCTAAAAACCAAAAGGTCTAAAAAACCCAAAAATAATTCGTAATGAACGACTATCAACGAAGAAACAATACTGAACGAAAACCCCGACGGTGATTCGTGATCGTATCTGGCCTAACATTTTATCACTAAACCATGAAGCTTAGAGTATTCGTTTTATTCATTGACATTCGTTAATTACATCTTATTTTTGGGCCCTTTTGGGACATGCTATATAAGAGAAACCCTTTGGTGCTCTGAAATTCTTGCCATCAACTATTGCTTCGTCTGGCCTACTGAATTTGGGCATTTCAGCCACTAAATTGAAGTACTTTTGACAAGGGGCAGTTCAACGGGAATACGATCCTTAAATTTAAATAGCCTTTGCATACTATTAAGGGGTTTGAATACAATAAGTTCTCTGCTTAACCCTTTTCCCTCTATAGAGAAATTTTTTGCAAATGCAATTAAAAAAATGGAAACCCAAAAATTTGGGACAGCTTTACTATGAAGGTTTTTTCACGAGGCATTCAATTGTTGATGCAATTTTTCAATTTTTTTAAAAAAATCGCCCCACATACAGGGGCTTCGTAAGAGAGCGTACTGTATTTACGTTTTGGGAACCCGGGGAGTAAAAATCACTAAATTTCGAACCAATTTACTTCCTAATGCATAATTGCATACAACTTAACTATATATATGCGTCAATGGTATCTCTTCAAATGTCGTTTCATTTATTGGGGGGTTTAAAGAACCTATTTAAATATTTTAAATTATCAATAAACTTATATTGGAATCCATTTGTACAGAGTTCGTTACAAAATCTATATCTTAATATGAAGAGAGGGGTATCAATAGCACATATTGAAAACTCTGGTAACTACAGTCAAAACCAAATTCATTTTTTTTAAAATTTTAGGCACTGAAGAAGAAAATTTAGTAGTTAGATCTTTAAAAATTGGCTTTCGTATACTGGAATATACCGCCTAGCCATTTATTATTTCCTGTAAAGGTAATTTAGACGTTTCTCTTGTTTAGATATGTTGTATATTATCATGTTTGGAATTTAATTTCTCTACAAATGGTTAATACGATCAACTGACATAAACAGTAGAAAAGGAATAAAAATATCTATATTACAACATCTTGAAAAGGGGATTAAAAAATTTAATGACGTAATTTCATGAAAAGTAAGAAAGGCAAAAATATGTAGACGGGGAAAATTGATGTACCTCAGTGTATATTGTTCAGAGTATACTTTAATCACCATTAAAGATTTTTTCAGTGATGGTGAACAGGTTAAATGCAGCCCTTTTTAAAGACCCTCACGTTTAAACCCAATTAACCTAACCAGGAGGACGTTTGTGGGGAGTAGGACCTGAGGAATTACCCATAGTTACACTATCACTGTGTTAATTAAGGTAAATTTAGGAACAAAACAGTCTGTACAAGTTACTAACAAAGATAAATTAGACACATGTGCACACTTTGGGGATCTTTAAGTTTAAAGTTTTGACACGGGCTTCATCAGTTTATACAAAAAAGAATGGTGAAAATCAGAAGGAGTTTTGGGAATCAGTCCGGGGGCTGGAATCGATTTAAACAGTCCATCAATCTTGGGAAAAAAGTGATGGACTGATTACTTGACTCCAGGCCGAGGGAAATGATTACCTCAAACTCCTTTGATCTTCAAAAACCTTCTTTGTATGGACTGATGAAGCCACTGTGTGGCGAAACGTTTCCTCAGTAAAGATACCCAAGTGTTGCAATTTTCTAATTTATCAACTTGTCGGTTCTCTGAACCATTTATCTACTAATAACAACAATTAATGACAATGAGTTATATTAAATGAACTAATTATCTCTGGATCATTAGTAAGTTAAAGGATGGCAAATATCTGACTCAAAACAACCAGAAGGAGCGAGGGGATTGGACCAGGTGACCACAGTGGGGTTTTGGAATCACTGGTCACAGTGAAGCTCTGGCCATTACTGTGACCATGACTACACACACTTCTTTATTTCTTATAACATCAAATTTTGGGTTTTTAGATATTTCTGTTATGTTATTATTTTTTTCCCAAATTTCTTCTTGTCTTCCTGGTTGTATGATCTCTTTAAAAATCTGTAATAATTTTGAAAGTTACGATTCTTAGTATTTTATAAGTTGTTAATATATTAAGAGAAACGACACAAAAACAAAACTTTTTTTTTTCAAAATAATCAAAAAAACACCTGTTCGCTTTTTTATGCCACAAAAAAAAAAAGCTTTTCTTTCGGGTTTTAATCACTTTTTTAGATAAGTTGAGCCCCACCGTCATCCTCGTAGAGCGTCGTTCAGTTTGGCAGACAGGTGATGTCAAAAGGGGTTTGGGGAAAGACGGAGTGGGGAAATGTTCACAGGGGGTTTTGGGGCAGACAGGTGATGTCACAGGGGGTTTTGGGCCCAGGGAAAAGGGGTTTGGAAATGTCCACACGGGGTTTGGCAGAAGGTGAGGGTCACACGGGGCTGGTCTGGTTGGATGTGTCATCTCTACCCACAGCCTGGCAGAGCCGACTTGGGTTAGGTAAGTTTTTGTCGGGAAACAGAAAAACCCTTTTTCCCTGACGCGGGTGTTATTAAGGGATGCCCTGCCACTGAAGCTTTTGGTTATCTAAGAGGCCTTCCGCTGGCTTACCAGTCCAACCCTTTAAAAATTAAATAAATTGTTTTTAGAGGAGAATGTCGTGAAGCAGTGGGGAGGGAGGAAGTCGACAGTTTTCCTCTGTTTTTCACGGACTGAATCACACAAACGCCTAAACAAATCGGTGTTGTTTTCCCCCAAATGTGGCCCTTGGTTTACTCCCGCCCCTCTTTTGCAGGTGATCTGGTCGGTACTTGGTTACACCTTGAATCTTTTTGGTGTCGGAGAGTTGGTGTGTGTCCATTGCTTCGACTGCTTCATGGACTCAGGGTCATAGTGGTTGAGTTCGGGTTTTTATTCCAGGTTACAAACTGCTGTTTAAAATTTTTTTCCAAGTCCAAAAATTTTCATCAGCTGAAAATTCTCCTCCGAATATCCCCCTTCCGGTGTCTCTTTATTTCGGGAGTCAATATTATTGACGTCCGGGGAGGCTGACTTTTTTTTTAGCCAAATGTTCATGGAGAGTGGATTGGGACTTAGTTTTAACTATCCACTATTTGACGCACTGTCACTTTTGGGATCCTCCGTCACAATTCACTCCACGGCCTCAATGGTGGGGCCCCGAGCCCGTTTGGTAGCGCACCCAGCTCTCACATTGAGTGTCTGGGGTTTCGATCCCGGTACGGGTGAAAACATTGGGCTTGTTTTCTTACACCTGTTTTCCCCTGCCCATCTAGCAGTAAGTAGGTACCTTGGTGTGAGCAGACTGATGTGGGTTGCATCCTGGGGAGAAAATTAACCTGTTGCCCGAAATGCTCTGCATAACCGGGGGCTTTCTATATAGTATGTCACTAAATGTCACCCATTTTCCCATGTTGTATCATGAACTTGTAGAAATAAAGATTATTGTTATTATTAATTTTTTCCCGATTTATCGATGTCGAAGACCTGCCAGACCTGGCATCGCCTACGATATATTTCCCCGCCACGACGGGTTTTTGCAGCCTGTCTCTTGATTCTCGGGTCATGCCAGCATTAATCTCTGAGCGCTCGATTTTCTGTAGTGGGTTTAAAAATTTAATGACGACACGGTAAAGATTTTGATGTCTTCAGAATGCGTGTGTGGCGTGCCCAGAGCACCTAAGTACAATTTTTTTTGGGTTTATTGCACACCCAATCGTGCATACCCCATAGACCAGCCAGACCGACAGTCAGGGGTTTGAGTAGCTTTTCATTAGGAACCCGTCTACCCTGATTTGCTGTCCAGTTCTAACACCAACCAATTGGGTGAGAGCTTTTCCCCGAGCCAAAATTTAAAATTATGCTTCTACACCTGGCTGGTGGCAGACGCTCTCTGAAGCTGGTAGAGTGCACTTCCAGTCCTGGTCTATCTTAAGGAGTGAATGAAACCTACTGTAGTGGGGCGACTCCTTTGCTTATCATTCATGTGCTTTATTGCATCTTCGTATATTGCAAAAATATTGGAAGGAAATATAAGGGTACCAAAAACCCACATTTTCGTGTTTGCGTTTGTTGTTGTTGTAGGTTCGCCGGTCTTGTCCCGGCCCGGGTCTTTGCGTTTGCGTTTGCCTTTATTTGCTTGATTTACATCCAGGTACAACAGGGACTTGTGTTAGTAATACCAGTTCCCGTCGGGTCTGAAGCCCCAAACATTTACAGTTTATCACAAAAATTTGAAACCTATAATTCGGAAAATTTGGGAAAACACTTGGGTTTAAAAATTTAGGCCATTAAAAGTTACAGCTATAGGAATGACCAGTCAGGGCGACTCAGAACCTTTTTACACACACACACACATAAAACACACACACACATACACACACATAAAAACATATAAAAGGCCTTGGAGGTGTTGATTCTAAGTAAAAAAATCTATGCTTCTAGGCTGTGGGGTGGGCGTCTTGGACGGGGTGGTACACATGAACAAGGGTGGGCTGGTGGGTGGGTGGGCGTGCGGATTATCGAAATTGGGGGTAATTGGTAGCATTATCACAGTAAGAGGATTCGCCAGCAATATATTAAGATATTAACTACTTTAGGGGCGCCAGTCTCAAATTATAAGAACAATAAGAAGCTTTTTAATTAATGGGCGAGGAGGTAATGTCACAATAAACGTGAGATGAGACCAATGGAATATCATCGCCGCGAGCTGCAATTTCAAGAATGCGCG
This sequence comes from Cherax destructor, assembly GCA_009830355.1. Classification (NCBI taxonomy): domain Eukaryota; kingdom Metazoa; phylum Arthropoda; class Malacostraca; order Decapoda; family Parastacidae; genus Cherax; species Cherax destructor. The sequence goes on along the minus strand of WNWK01020550.1, from coordinate 5,078 downwards.
ATATGCCTATCCATAATATCAAATTACGCAGCCAATGGGGTCGCTGGAAAAAAATGCCTATTGTAAAAATGCCCCTTGGTCCCTCTGGCCTTAAGGTCGAGCGTCGGGTCACGCTACGAGGGATGAACTATGACCCCTTGGCGGGGGGTTTGGGGGGGGTGGTGGAGCCATTAAAAGGCGCGGATGCGCCATTTTTCCCCAGCGAGGTCAGAAGAAGTCATAATTTCTTTTTTAGCGTGGAAGATGGGCCACGTATCTTTGGATTATGAGAGTGTTCGTCTTCCTTTATTGTGCACGCTTTGTCTTAGTCGCCAACATTAAATACTATTTTTTCCTCTCATTTGAGGGAGGGAATCCGCTCTGGTATTTATGACGACGCAAATTTTCAGAGAGAGGGGGAGGGAGGGTTGCATTAGGCCCCCCTTTCCCCTCACTTTTACCCCTACCCCCGGCACCACACCCCTCTTTATCCCTCCCCTCAACACCCCCCCCACCTGCACCTCTCTCTTTCTTTCCCCTCACCCCCATCAAAACCTCTCTCTCCCCCCCTCGACCATCACACCTCTCCTATCCCCCATCCCCTCTTCCCACTCCACCATTACCCATTTCCCGACCCTTACCATTTACTTATCCACCCTTTCACTCTTCCACCATCACTTCCTTCCCCCTCTCACATCCCCTAATATCCCTTCACTTCCTCTTCTTTCCCCTTTTCTTTTTTCCCCTTTTTGTTTCCCCTTTCCCTTCCATATTTCCATACCTTTTTCTTTTCCCCATCTTTTCCTCTTTTTTTTCCCCTATTCTGCCCTCTCCCCCCCCCTTTCTTCTCTTTCTATTTCTCTCTTTCTCCCCCCCCTTTCCCTCATTCCCCCCTCCTTCTCATTCCCCCCCTTCTTCTCTTTTTTTTTCTTCTCCCTTCCTCTCTCTCTCCCTCCTTCAAACCCCCTCTATCTCCCACCCCCTCACTCCCTCTTTCTTTAAACCCCTCTCTCTCCCCCCTCCCTCCCTCCCCCTCTCTTCCCTCCATCTTACTTTCTCTCCCCTCCCTTCTCCTCTCCCCCTTCCCTACCCACTATTCATCCTACTCCTGGGAAGATCATTTTTTTACCTCCTCTCTGCTTCTTCCTGATAAAGATCTTTTTCCGATACGCTGCGTACTGTTTTAATCTTACTTGCTAGTCTTAGTGGCCTTATAGTGTCCTCGTAGTGGCCCCGCAGTGGCCTCGTAGTGGCCTCGTAGTGTTCTCGTAGTGCCTTGCATTTCCCCATTATATATTGTGTTGTCTTACATAAAAATTAATATATATATATATATATATATATATATATATATATATATATATATATATATATATATATATATATATATATTTTTTGTCTTTCGAATAGGAAAAAACTGGTCAATTAGTAAGAACTCATTTAAAATTAAGTCCTTTTTAAAATTTTTCTTATACGATTAAAAATATATTTTTTCATATATGTTAATGAAAAAATAATAATTTTGTACTAAAAAAACCCTTGGGAAAATTCCCTTTAACCTTATTAAAACCCAAGCGCAATTTAATTTAGCCTAATCCAACTAAATGTATTTTAGATAAGTTTTCAATAATTTAATAATAAACAAACACAATGAAATATATATTTTTTGTTAGGGGTTTAAATGAATTTTGGGAAACTATTGCATACACAAATTTTTACTTGCCTTACCGGCAAGAAGATCGTTCTGTTAAAGCAAAAAAAGCAATTTTTACCTATTCGCCACGATATATATATATATATATATATATATATATATATATATATATATATATATATATATATATATATATATATATATATATATATTATATATATTATATATATATATATATATATATATATATAATTTTATAATTATATATATATTATATATATATATATATAATTTTATATATTTTATATATATATATATATATATATATATATATATATATATATATATATATATATATAAAATTTTATATTATATATATATATATATATATATATATATATATATATATATATATACTACAATGTATCTCTTAAATCTTTTGTACCATATTATGTAATAAAATATACCTATTGGTAAAAAAAAAAAAGATGGTGTGGTAGGGGGAAATGGAATATTCAAATGGCTTCAGGAAGAAATCCAAATATTGTTCCTTGAAGCCTTTTTATCCACTTGAGGGGGGTCCCACAATTTGTACCAGAGGTGGACTTTTCCCAAAAAATTTATATATATATATATATATATATATATATATATATATATATATATATATATATATATATATATATATATATATAAGTCTCTTGCATATACCTATTAAGTTGTCTTAAGTTGTCTTACATATATCCATTAAGGCGCCATTCTCCCCATTATCCATTTAAAGGGGTTTTTTGTTGTATCCTTAAATTCCCCCTTTATTAGAAAACCTCTTAGTTATCTGTAGAAATGTGTGAAGGGTAGGCGAGAGGAAGACAAGAGAAAGAATGGTTAGGAGGGGGTAGGAGAAGGAGGAGGAGTAGGAAGGGGGAGGAGGGAAGAAGGAGGAAGGAAGGAAGAAGGAGTAAGATGTAACGATGTCGTTGTAGATAAGATGCCATTATAAAAGTCTCGATCCTAAGTACCACTGACAACTTGGGTAAATAAGAGTATTCAGAGGCTTTTTTTTGGGTGTGTGTAGTCATTAGTTTTATTTGGCTGTTGTAACATTGGCGGGTGTTAAAGTACGCTAAAGTCTCAGCTTGAAGGAGCCGTGTGTACAAGTTGGCCACGCTTAAGCTCACCATTATCGTGGCTTACACGCCCTAACCTCAAACCCAGAATTTTGGGCAGGGAAATTTTTGGAATTTTGTTCCAACGAAATAGTGTTACTAGTATCAATGATAGTATTTTTGAGATTAATATTGTACTTGATATTAGGATGTTAAGAAATAAACCAGACACTGCCACTAAATGTCTAGAAGTAAATAAACATAGATCTAAATGGTTTTGAAAACACGGGTTATATTAAGTTTTATAACTTGCATAAACTGTATCACTGTAGACAACAAGACTTTTAACCTCAATGGACGATGTTTTTGTTTAATATCACATACCTTTAAGAAGGGTTTATCACTAGTAACCCCAGTTGCAAAGGCAAAGCTCAAGAAGAAATTTCTCACTTAAATATCAGTTATAATACACCACAAATTAAATACATTGATGGTTCTAAGTAGAGCCCCGTCCCTATCTGCTGGCCATATATACTCCCTCCTTCTCCCTTTTTTGTTAGTGTGATTTTGTAAATGGTCCAAGTCGGGACTGAAACGTCGTCGTAAGCTCCTCTTCTATGTGCGGGTTATTTGTGTATTGTTCCAGTCACGGTATCCCCCTACTTTAAAAAACAATAAGAACGACTGGGCGTCTACACTGCAAACTGCTTTTTTTGCCATGTCAATGGCATTAAAGTTAACTTAAACTGAACTTGACTCTTTCATTATTACTGATTCTGTGTCATCACTGAAGCAACTTTACTCTCATAATGATTCTAATAACATGTAGATACTCAACTATCAGAGGAAACAAAAGTAAGGGATAATTGATGTGGATTCCAGCAGACGCTGAATTGCCCCCATTCATAATAAAATTGATAAATTAGTAAAAAAAAGTTACCCTGAAGACAAATGCACAATATAATGTTGATATATCTGTGTCTAGCATTGGGAATAAAAAGGAGAGAAATAATGAATATTAAATATCATAGATGTGCAGTTAGAAGCCTGAGTAGATCTATCACTCACTATGATTACATAAACTTAGGTAAGTACGTTAATGGAGAACTTGCAATGTGAGCAGACTGACTCATGTTGCCGTAACCAAATTTAAGGCACGATTACAAGTATTTCTGGCACTTTAACAGAAAAGATGATAGTCAAACTAAATGTTATGGTGTCAGACTTATGATCACTATCTTGAACACTATGTGCTTGATTGTCCACTTATTGAGGAATGTAGAGATAGACTTTACAATTTTTCCAAAGGGTATGTCACGATATCTTATTAATAAAAATAAGATGACAGACATATTAAGCAAGTTTCATAAATTTGCTAGCAACAGATAAATCAATTGCAAATATAAATCTAGAAGATTTCCCGTTGACCCCGTGGAGCCCAGTTCCTAGGCTATTTGTGTATTCATAATCTCTGTGAATGAGGTGCATAATAAACTAACCGCTTCAACAGCAAATCTAAATCTCAAAAGAAATATAAAATTCTCGGGCGCAGAGTTTATAGTCAATGATGACCCACTCGGGCCTTGGTAGAGCTTTTGGCCAAAAAAGACCGAGACCGTCCGTTTGGGTTATTTGTCCACTAGGTCAGAATTAAAGGTCACTTCATAAGGTGCAATGGTAGGAGCTTGACTCCATATGTAAGCAAAAACACCAGAGAATCAGTAATATATTAAATCGCAGAGTGGGTGAAGTTCGAACTCATGGAGGGGGCCCGTGTGCTGTCTACTGGACCCGGGCAGCACTATGTATATTATCTATAAAATCATAGGGAGGTTAGCATGAAAAACCCCAGGGCCTCAAATTCAGGATTTTACGGGAATTTACACCAGCATAACTGCGACGTTTAGTTCAAGTCCCCCAAAAACCCCTACCATGACTCGTGAAATCGAATAACACGATTGCAAACAAATCACGGAACGTGTATTACGACTTCGTGATTGACGAAGGGGGTTTGATAGTACTTGAAACTTGAGCGCGCCCAGCCATGCTGGTGCGAGATGTATCTAAATAAACCTGAATTTGTGGTCACATGGGGGTCATTCTAACCTTCCTATGTTGTGAAAAAAAACCACAAAAGTAAGGGAAACCCTTTTTGATTAACAGTTTGCCCACACGGTGGGCTTCATCAAGTCAGATCTGTTTGGATAAAACCCACTGTGTGGGCGAAACGTTGTCAATAAAGGATCGCACTATACTTTTATTTGTGTTTATTTTTTCGTCGTGTTGGTATTTTTTTACCATTTACCCCTTTCCTATGTTGTATAGAAAATACATTTCCT
>WNWK01020549.1:0-35625 GCA_009830355.1 Cherax destructor | reverse complement strand
ACCCTGTGGAACTTGCGAACTCAAAAGTTTAAACTACAAATTTCCAAATTTGCTTGTAACAGATAAGGAACTGTAGATATAAATCCAAATTTTTCCATGAACGTGCCTATCTGTTCTAAATGATAATGCGATCATAGTTAGTTAGTTTAGTTAGTTTTGTGAGGTGAGCCAGGGGCGCAGGCAGCAGCTATGGCTGCCCTATATTTGGTCATTCCCGGGCCGTTGGACTCCAGTGATGGTCTATTTGAAGAACTGTTGCAACAACATACAAGGAACTTATAGTGACAAGAAAACTGACGGTGACTACAGCAAAATGGACCAATTAGAACCAAAACAGGAGACCTTCATTCAAATACCAGACCCGCACCAGACGAAACCAGACAAGAATCGTTTTCCACCACACTGAAGACCACTTAATATCAACTGCACAGTGTTCAATGTGAAGTCAACAAAAGGGGAAAAAACCTAATCAACAAATCGACAAGGAAACTCACAGGTTGTAGTGTAGTGTCGGTTTCTTTTTTTCTTCTCTCAGTGCCAGGTAAAGGGTTTGGGAGAGTGCCAGGTGGGGGGGTGGAAGTGAATATTTAAACATGGCTGACTGGCATTCAATCACCAGCTACTGCCAGACGGCAACTACGAAGAGACGTACTAACCATACGAGAGTAGCTGACCATTATATCAACTGCAACAGTGTTTAATGGCAGGAAGCACAGCAGAAACCGCTAAATCTACTAAACAAACCCCAAAGGGAAAACAGGTTATAGGACGGTTTTTCCCAGTGCAAAAGGGGGAAGAAAGTATTAGCAAAGAATATGTTTTAATAGCTGACTTTCATATTAACTGACCAGTGTACATTAGAGGGAAACATAGGAGAAAACGCCAAATCTAACGACAAAACCCAAGGAATCTGTCGGGGGCAGGGCCGTTTTTTCCCTCACTGCTTTTAAAATGGCTGACACATCAACTCTACGAGGACCAGTCAACAATGCGACGGCCCAAATGGATTGAGGGGGTTTTTGGAAGTACATCACTATTGATTAAAACTTTTTCACCCTGCAAGGTTGGAAATGACAAGAAGTGTGACAGGTGAAGCCGGACGTGAAGTGGGTGAGGAAGGGAGTTTCAAAAGGGTGAGGGGGTATGTTAACAACAATTTACTAGTATCCAGGGGGGTTTCTAGAGAGTTACTAGCAATTGCTAGGTGTCTGATAGGATCAGTGGTTTTTTAAATAAAAATAAAAATAAAGAAGAGATTTTTTTTTGGGAAATGATAGAGTGCAGAGTGACCATGGCTGGCGTAAGAGTGACCATGGCTGGCGTAAGAGTGACCATGGCTGGCGTAAGAGTGACCATGGCTGGCGTAAGAGTGACCATGGCTGGCGTAAGAGTGACCATGGCTGGATAAGAGTGACCGGCTGGCGTAAGAGTGACCATGGCTGGCGTAAGAGTGACCATATCTGGGTAAGAGTGACCATGGCTGGCGTAAGAGTACCATGGCTGGCTAAGAGTGACCATGGGTGGCGTAAAAAAGGCCACGCCGCCATAATTATATTTCTATGATACTAAATTTCTTTGAAGGAAATCAGTCATGGGGTCTGCAAAAGGTGAATGGGGTGGTAGCTCCTGAGAGTGAAAGCCCAACAGTGGCCATCCTACCAGAAACGTAAGTGCCACTATCTCCCAAGGTATGGTAACCCCAAATATCCAAAAAAAACACAGTGGCGCACAGCTTTAGTGGCGCTATTAAGTGGTGATATCCATACTAATCCAGGACCTAATCATGGTACAGGTGCAAACAGACAGATAAATCATGGTGATAATGATGGTCTAGTAGCTAGGAATGATAACCCTTCTCCATAGGTAATGCACCACCAGACGTGTTATGCACTGTGCTGGGGTGAGAAAGAAGAACAGTAAACATCCATATGTAAGAGATGATGGGGTGCATAATGGATGTGTGTTTGATTAGGTAATGGTCCCAGATTTATTTTTTGTTTGTAAAAAATGCACTTTGGCACAGTTACCTTTAGCAATGAGCTTGATTTACCTATTTTTAATGCTAAGGGCCCCCTTGCCATTTATTGATGATTATGATTGTCTTAGGAAAACAGGCCTTCACTTTATTCATGTCAACGCAAGATCACTTCTTCCAAAATTGGCAGAGATTAGGATTCTAGCTAAAGAATAGAGCGGCAGTTATATCCATCTCGGAATCCTGGTTGGATGATACAGGACTGATGACGAAGTCAAAATAGAAGATTACAATATAAAACGCTTAGATAGGAAAGAAAAGGTGGGGGGCATCCACATAAGGAATGACTTAGCCTATAATCCAAGACCTGATTTAAATAACAAAAACGGAGTTTGGGAAGTGCTGCTTCCCCCAAACCCATCTTAGTGGGAACTAGTTATCGCCCTCCCACCCATGACCAGTTTTGGGAGGACTTTTCGAGAGTCTTGTCAGGACTTGATAACAATGACGAGACAGAATACTGGGAGATTCAACATCTGTTTTCAAAACAAAATAACGGGCTATAAAAGGTATAAGCAAATTTGATTTGTTAGTTACACTAACTAATTAATACCCCAAAACCCGGATCAACAGTTCTAGCCACCCTAATTGCCCACATATTTTGAAAACGCCCAAGAACATTAGTCAGTCAGGCATCATTACCACAGGTCTTAGTGATATTTCATCATTTACGTACCAGGAAAATCACTGGGGAGGGATAGGCCTACACAGGACAAAAAATTAGGTCAACAGCAACTACAAAAAGAAACACTGGAAATATGCTCACAAGGATTGGTCATTAATAAAAGTTGCATGACGTAAATGATGCCTAAAAATTAAACAATATTCATGCCATCCTTGATAATTTGCACCAGTTAAAGAGGTTAGGATTAAACGAAGAACTAAACCCCGGGATGTCTACTGAGATATTAGATAAATGAAATTCAGAGACCAAAAAAAGATTTAAGGCAAATAGACAGGATATTGCAGCGCTAAATGAATTAAAGGGCAAAAACCCAAAACAGTTGGGGATAGCCATAAACCTAGATAGATCTAACATAGTCTAAATGTTGATAACGAGGTATGCCAGATACAACTAAAGTGGCAAATTGTTTTAATTCATACTACAAACTGTCGCCTCAACACTAGTAATAAGCTACCAGCTGCATCAAATATTTAACACAGACTCTGAAAGTTTAAACATACTATATCAATAAAGGGGTAACTCAAAATAATTGTCAACTAGTGGTATCTTAGACTTCGTGCAAAAAGAACTAAAGGTTAAACCCAACTAAGAGCACCGGCCCAGATAACATCCCGTTTTAAGTTCCTAAAAGACGGTGCCTCTGAACTGGAATTCCCATTGCTCACATAATAAATCTGTCCATCACCACTAATACAGTACCAGAGGGGTTCAAGGAGGCCAGAGTTTCCTATCTTCAAAAAAAATAGTAGGTCCGATGTCAAAATATAGGCCTGTTAGTATACCAGTGTAATATCCAAAATTCAGAGAGGGCGGTACGTAAGTAGTTAAATATCTTAGTGACAACAACATTCTTCATAGTTACCAATCAGGCTTTGGAGATCTTACTCAACCGACACCTCCCTAATTAATCTGATGGATTACATGAGAACTGAAATGTGATAGGGAACCTCATAGGAATGGTAACTTTAGACCTGCAAAAGGCCTTGATACTGTCAACCACAATGATTATGTAAGAAACTTCAAGCTATCGGCATAGGTTCCACAGACTGGGTTATCCATCTTAGCAATAGAAACAAATTGTCAAAATCAACAAAAAAGAATCAGAACCACTGCCGATAGCATTGGAGTTCCCCGGAGTATTCTGGGTCCCTTATTATTCCTGTGTTATGTAAATGAATGTCCATCAGTGTCAAGTGCAAACTCCTGCTTGTATGCGGATGACAGTGCTCTGTTAGTATCAGGTAAAGACCCACAAGATATAGCTAATGTATTAACACTGAACTAGAGTCCCAGCAAATTTAGAGCAAAAGTTATTTACACCACGGGAAAACAGAACCATACTTTTGGCACGAAATATAAACTGAGCAGGGTAAAAATTTTAATGTCCGATGTAATGGGGAATCCATCACCTCAGTTTCAGTGAAATACTGGGAACCCTTGACCCATGCATGTCAGAGAATTGATAGGTAAAGTGAGTATAGAAAGGAATGCCAACTGAAGTTCCTCACAGACAAGCACAGTGTCACCATGAGGATCGCAGGACCCTAGTCTTCCCTTATAAATGCTATGGACTACGCTTCTCTTCTGGTATTCTGCCTTGACAAAAACTGAAAGATAAACCGCAAATCAACAGAACAATGATAAGATTCATCCTGGACCTACCAAGAGAACATGTTGGGGCCGGATGAATTACAACAATTAGATATCGAATATTGAAGACAGAGTAAAACAACTAAGTTAACTAAGTTTAAAATTGTTCACAAACAGTGTCCAGAATATCTTGCTGCCAATTTTGTCAAGGCTAACCCCAAAACAGTCATAGTACTAGGGGGGGAGAAACTTTGTGTTCCCCCAGTCAGTGGCAGGCTTCAAACATCTTTTATTGTACAGCAATAAAGGAATGGAACAGACTGCCTGCACATGCAAAAACCAGTCATACCATCAGCCAGTTCAAAAGAGAGCCAAAAAAGGGACCCTAATGAATGTAGGACAGAAAGGGAGGAGAATGATTTTTATTTTTTTTAGATAACATAAAGTATTTAAAAAACCTTTATTATTCCTTTTAATTTTAGTATAATAACTAGTATCTACTAGTGTCTAATATTAAGGTATTAAATGGATCCCAATGGAAATAAGTCACTCTGTCTGACTTTTGGGTTATCCTGGGTTTCTACACATATGCTGTATGAGATCATCTATGTAACTGTATTTGTGTATACCTGAATAAACTTACTTACTTACTATTATGCAGCCCATACCCATCCTGTGGGCGGTAGTCAAAAGATTACAGAGGTACATAATTGGTCCATTGACTGACCAAAGTTTTGATAGCTGAACAAGTTACAGCGGTAATGAACTAGATCTGGTCACAATTATGACAAGTTAGCGAGCATAGATGGGCATGTTTGTGGAGCAACTTGCAATGTGAAAGACTGACTGATGTTATAACAACAAAAAGGCACAATACGTGATGGAATAAATAAATTGGAATACAGAAGGACGATGTTCCTGACTTGGACCATTTACAGGTGACTTTGTAAATGGTCCAAGTCGGCCGAAACGTCGTCGTAAGCTCCTCTTTATATGTGCGGGTGTGTGATTGACTGATGTTGTAGTGGCCAGGCTTAGGCTTGGCTACAAGTACTTCTGGCAGTTTGGGAGATACACAGATGATGATCAAACTAAATGCAAATTATGTGATCAGGCATTTGGTCACTGTCTTGAACACTATGTGCTGAATTGTCCACTTATTGAGGAATATAGAGAGAGACAGTATAATAACCTATGGGACATGTCAAGATATCTTATTCATGAAATAAGACACCACTGTACTAAGCAAATTTCCTAAATTTGTTTGTAACAGATAACTGAAATGTAGATATAAACCCAAATGTGCAATTGTTAACTCTTTGGGGCCTCAGTGCCAGGCCTTTGTGTATCCATGTGCTCTTGCGCTACCGTCCACAGGATGGATATGGGGTGCATAATAAACTAGCCACTTCGGTGGCAAAATCTAAATCTAATCTACAGTACTCGCTCCCATCTTGTTTCTCATCCTAATATCGGACATAGACAGGGATATAAACCACAGTGCCGTGTCTTCCTTGCAGATGATACCCGAAGCTGCATGACAGTGTCCACTGTTGAAGACACTGCAAGACTCCAAGCAGGTGTCTACCAAATATTTAAATGGGCTGCAGAAAACAATATGAAGTTCAATGATGAGAAATTTTAATTACTCCGATATGGAAAACGTGAGGAAATTAAATTTCATCGGAGTATAAAACAAATTCCAACCACACAATAGAGCGAAAAACTAATGTCAAAGACCTGGGAGTAATCATGTCAGAGGATCTCATCTTCAAGGACCATAACATTGAATCAATCGCATCTGCTACAAAATGACAGGATGGATAAGAGAACCTTCAAAACCAGTAATGCCAAGCCCATGATGACACCTTCAGGTCGCTTGTTCTATCTAGGCTGGAATGTTGCTGCACACTAACTGCATCTTTCAAGGCAGGTGAAATTGCTGACCAGAAAATGTGCAGAGAACCTTCACGGCACGCATAACTGCGATAAACCACCTCAATTACTGGGAACGCTTGAAGTTCCTAAACCTGTACTCTAGAACGCAGGCGGAGAGATACATTATTATATACACTGGAAAATCCTGAGGGATTAGTACCAAACTTGCACACGAAAATCACTCCTACGAAAGCAAAAGACTCGGCAGACGATGCAACATCCCCAATGAAAAGCAGGGGTGCCACTAGCACGTTAAGAGACAACACAATAAGATCAGGGGCCCAAGACTGTTCAACTGCCTCCCAGCATACATCAGGGGGATTACAACAAACCCTGGCTGTCTTCAAGCAGGCACTGGACAGGCACCTAAAGTCGGTACCTGATCAGCCAGGCTGTGGTTAGTATGTTGATGCGTGGGCCAGCAGTAACAGCCTGGTTGATCAGGCTCTGATCCAACATGAGGCCTGGTCACAGACCGGGCCGCAGGGGCGTTGACCCCTGGAACTCTCTCCAGGTAAACTCCAGGAAAAGGTGATAAGTGACATGCCCATGCACCTGCCCAGGCCCCGATTCATGGAACTCCGTGTTCATCAAGAACTGCAAGGAGCGCCTATCACGTGCTTTTAACATCCTATGAGGGAGCTTGGACACAGGGTCGTCACACAGCTGCTAAAAACAACAGACATAGCCCCACTCCACAAAAAGGGCAGGAAAGCCATAGCAAAAACCTACAGACACAGACCGATAGCGCTAACGTCCCATATTAAAAATATTTGAAAGGGTTCTAAGAAGCATGATCACCACCCATCTAGATACCCATCAGTTACACAACCCAGGGCAGCATGGGTTAGAGCAGATCCTCTGTCTGTCCCAGCTACTGGACCACTACGACAAGACTCACGAAATCGTAATGACACGATTGCAAACAAACCATACCCAGGGTGGGGTTCGAACTCGCGGTCAGAGACAGATCTCCAGACGCCGCGTGCCACGGCCAGCCAGCTTCAATAAGATTCATCCAACTAGATAATTTCTACACCATAGGAAGGTAAGCATAGGCACCACTGTGTCCACAAATGCAAGTTTTACAGACGAATCTTCCAGCATGGCCGTGACGAACTCTAGCCTCAAGTCCCCTCAAAGCCGTCAACATGACTTGAGCTAGAGTTCGTCACGGCCATGCATTTGTGGCACAGTGGTGCCTATGCTAACCTTCCTATGGTGTAAAAATACACCTAGTTGGATGAATCTTATTGAAGCTAGCTGGCCCAGTGGCTTACGTGACGGTCTGGAGTTTTGAGATCTTCTGACCGCGGGTTCGAACCGAACCCGCGGTATTTTTTTTTTTTTTTCACTACGACAAGGTTCTGGATGCTCTAGAAGACAAACAAATGCAGATGTAATATACACAGACTTTGCAAAGCCTTGACAAGTGTGACCATGGTGGAATAGCACACAAAATGCATGATAAAGGAATAACAGGAAAAGTTGGAAATGGATCTATAATTTCCTAACAAACAGAACACAAAGAGTAGTAGTCAACAGAGTAAAGTCTGAGGCGGCTACTGTGAAAAGCGTTCCACAGGGAAAATACTCGCCCCATCTTGTTCCTCATTCTCATATCGAACATAGACAGGGATATTAGCCAAAGCGCCGTGTCTTCTTTTGCAGATGACACCCGAATTTGCATGAGTGTCCTCCATTGAAGACACTGCAAGACTCCAGGCGGACATAAACCAAATCTTTAAAAGGCCTCAGAAAACAATATGAAATTTAATGATGAGATATTTCAATTACTCCGATATGGAAAACATGAGGAAATTAAAACTGCATTAGAGTATAAAACAAATTCTAACCACACAATAGAGCGAAAAACTAATATAAAAAACCTGGTATTGATCATGTCGGAAGATTTCACCTTCAAAGACCATAACATTGTATCAATCATATCTGCTAGAAAAAGACAGGATGGATAAAGAGAACCTTCAAAAACTTGGGATGCCAAGCCCATGATGACACTCTTCAGGTCGCTTGTTCTATCTAGGGTGGAATGCTCCTGCACACTAACAGCACCTTCAAGGCAGGTGAAATTGCCGAACAACAAAATGAACAGAGAACCTTCACGGCACACATAACTGGGGTAAACCACCTCAATTACTGGGAACGCTTGAAGTTCCTAAACCTGTACTCCCTAGAATGCAGGCGTGAGAGATACATGATTATATACACCTGGAAAATCCTAGAGGGATTAGTACCAAACTTGCACACGAAAATCACTCCTATGAAAGCAAAAGACTCGGAAGACGATGCAACATCCCCCCAATGAAAAGCAGGGGTGCCACTAGCACGATAAGAGACAACACAATAAGTGTCAGGGCCCAAGACTGTTCAACTGCCTCCCAGCATACATACTTTATCATACTTAGTGTGCCGTGAAAGTTCTTGTACGCTCTTCAGGTTTGCAATGTCTCCAGCGTTGAAGGGGGCCGTTAGTGTACATAAAGGGATTACTAATAGACCCCTGGTTGTCTTCGCAGGCACTGACAAGCACCTAAAGTCAGTACCTGACCAGCCGGGCTGTGACTCGAACGTCGGTTTGCATGAGGCCAACAGTAACAGCCTGGTTGATCAGGCCCTGATCCACCATGAAGCCTGGTTCCAGACCGGGCCGCAGGGAGCGTTGGCCCCGGAACCCTCTCCAGTTATACGCCAGGGTTTCACGCATTTGTGTGCTATTACACCTTGGTCACACTTGTCAAAGGCTTTTGCAAGGTCTGTGTATATTACATCTGCGTTTTGTTTGTCTTTTAGAGCATCCAGAACCTTGTCATAGTAGTGCAGAAGTTGGGACAGACAGGAGCGACCTGCTCTAAACCCATGTTGCCCTGGGTGTGTAACTGATGAGTATCTAGAAGGTGGCGATCTTGCTCCTAGAACCTCTCAAAGATTTTTATGATAAGGGACGTTAGCGCTATCGGTCTGTAGTTCTTTGTATTGCTTTACTGCCCTATGTGGAGTGGGGCTATGTCTGCTGTTTTTAGTAAAGTAGGACGACCCCAGTGTCCATGCTCCCTCTCCATAGGATGTTAAAAGCACCTGATAGGGGCTTCTTCTAGGTGTGTGTCTACCAAATTCTGTCTCTCTCATAAAAATTCATTTAGGTCTTCGACTTCAGTCTGGTTTACCTTGAGTTTACCTGGAGAATTCCAGGGTCAAGCCCCCGCGGCCCGGTCTGTGACCAGGACTCATGTTGGACCAGAGCCTGATCAACCAGGCCGTTACTGCTGGCCGCACGAAGTCCAACGTACGAACCACAGCCTAGCTGGTCAGGTACCGACTTTAGGTGCCTGTCCAGTGCCTGCTTGAAGACAGCCAGGGGTTTGTTGGTAATCCCCGATGTATGCTGGGAGGCAGTTGAACAATCTTGGGCCCCTGACACTTATTGTGTTGTCCCTCAACGTGCTGGTGGCACCCTGCTCTTCATTGGGGGATGTTACATCGCCTGCCGAGTCTTTTTGCTTTCGTAGGGAGTGATTTTCGTGTGCAAGTTTGGTACTAATCCCTCGAGAATTTTCCATGTGTATATAATAATGTATCTCTCCCGCCTGCATTCTAGAGAGTACAGGTTTAGGAACTTCGCGTTCCCAGTAGTTGAGGTGGTTTATCGACTTATGCGTGCGGTGAAGTTCTCTGCACATTTTCAAGGTCAGCAATTTCACCCGCCTTGAAAGGTGCAGTTAGGTGCAGCAATATTCCAGCCTAGATAGAACAAGCGATCTGTAAAGTGTCAACATTGGCTTGGCATCCCTGGTTTTGAAGGTTCCATTATCCATCCTGTCATTTTTTCGAGCAGATGCAATTGCTACTTTGTTATGGTCCTTGAAGGGAGATCCTCTGACATGATCACTCCCAGGTCTTTGCCATTAATTTTTCGTTCTATTGCGTGGTTGGAATTAGTTTTGTACCCGATGAAATTTAATTTCACGTTTTCCATATCGGAGTAATTGAAATTTCATCATTGAACTTCATATTGTTTTCTGCAGCCCATTTAAAGATTTGGTTGATGTCTGCTTGGAGTCTTGCAGTGTCTTCAATGGTGGACACTGTCATGCAGATTCGGGTGTCATCTGCAAAGGAAGACACAGCACTGTGGCTTATATCCCTGTCAATGTCTGATATGAGGATGAGGAATAGGATGGGAGCAAGTACTGTGCCTTGTGGAACAGAGCTTTTCACAGTAGCTGCTCAGACTTTTTCTGTTGACTACTATACTTTGTGTTCTATTTGTTAGAAAATTATAGATCCATCTGCCAACTTTTCCTGTTATTCCTTTATCGCGCATTTTGTGTGCTATTACACCATGGTCACACTTGTCAAAGGCTTTTGCAAAGTCTGTGTATATAACATCTGCATTCTGTTTGTCTTCTGAATGCCCACAATGCACAGCATATTAGGGCTTTGGCATATACACCTCATTTATACATCTGTACTGTCTAAATAACAACATTGTATCATGTCTAAATAACAACATTGTATCATGTCTAAATAACAACATTGTATCATGTCTAAATAACAACATTTTATCATGTCTAAATAAAACATTGTATCATGTCTAAATAACAACATTGTATCATGTCTAAATAACAACATTGTATCATGTCTAAATAACAACATTGTATCATGTCTAAATAACAACATTGTATCATGTCTAAATAACAACATTGTATCATGTCTAAATAACAACATTGTATCATGTCTAAATAACAACATTGTATCATGTCTAAATAACAACATTGTATCATGTCTAAATAACAACATTGTATCATGTCTAAATAACATTGTATCATGTCTAAATAACAACATTGTATCATGTCTAAATAAAACATTGTATCATGTCTAAATAAACTATTATTATTATTATTATTATAAAGCAGCAGGACCTTGTCGTAGTGGTCCAGTAGTTGGGACAGACAGGAGCGACTCTCCTCAAACCCAGCTGCCCTGGGTTGTGTAATTGATGGATATCTAGATGAGTGGCGATCTTGCTTCTTAGAACCCTTTCAAAGATTTTTATATGGGATGTTAGCGCTATTGGTGAGTAGGTATTTACCAATGCTTTACTGCCCCCTTTGTGGAGTGGGGCTATGTCTGTTGTTTTTATTAACTGCGGGACGACCCCAGTGTCCATGGTTCCTCTCCATAGGATGTTAAAGCACGTGATAGGGCTTCTTGCAGTTCTTGATGAACACGGAGTTCCATGACAAAATACAAAATACTGCGTGGAATAGACAAGGTGGATAGAGCAGGATGTTCCAGAGAGGGACACAGAAACAAGGGGTCACAATTGGAAGTTGAAGACTCAGATGAGTCAAAGGGATGTTAGGAAGTATTTCTTCAGCCATACAGTAGTCAGGAAGTGGAATGTAGCAAGTGATGTAGTGGAGGCAGGAACCATTCATAGATTTAAGACGAGGTATGATAAAGTTCATGGAGCAGGAGAGGACCTAGTAGCGATCAGTGAAGAGGAGGAGCCAGGAGCTGAGTCTCGACCCCTGCAACCACAATTAGGTGAGTACAATTAGGAATTAGGTGAGTACAATTTAAAACTATTTACAATATGATGTATTACATTTTAGAACTATTTAAAAAACGAATTAGACATCCTAAATTTGAAGTAGTGGGTAAGTGGTTGAGCAATCCTTAGCACACTATGAGTAGCTAGTGTTTGTCTGGTTAATTTTGGGTGATGAGGTATTTCTTAGTAGGGCCTTAAACTGATTTGAGACAGGGGTTCTTAGCATGTTCTGGCAATGAATTCCAGATCTTCGGGCCCTTTACGTGCATAGCATTTTTGCATAGGGAGAGATGGACACGAGGGATATCTTTAGTTTGATATCTTATTATGCACCCCATACCCATCCTGTGGGCGGTAGTCAAAAGATTACAGAGGTATATAATGGGTCCAGGGACTGGACCCCAAAGTTTTGATAGCTGAGCAAGTTACAAAGGTAATGAACTCCAAGTTACAAAGGTAATGAACTCACAAGTTGCAAAGGTAATGAACTCACAAGTTACAAAGGCAATGAACTTACTATTACAAAGGTAATGAACTCACTAGTTACAAAGGTAATGATCTCACTAGTTACAAAGGTAATGAACTCACAAGTTACAAAGGTAATTAACTCACAAGTTACAAAGGTAATAAACTCACAAGTTACAAAGGTAATGAACTCAAGTTACAAAGGTATTCGAAGAGTGATTTGTGTCTCGTATTATGACTGTTTTCTGTTATAGTTATCAAGGAGTAGTTTGAGAGGGGGTTATATTTGAGTATGGTGTTCTGTGTATGTAGTAGGCACAATAATAAGTGTGGATGTCTTGTATATTAAGCAAGTTATGACTTTTGAAAAGTGGTGGAGTTGTTAATGCAGGGTTAGTCTAATCGCCACGAAGACGGACAACGCTGCAGTAACCGAATCGACTGCAGGACAATCGCGCAGGACCGACCGAATCGACTGCAGGACGACCGAATCGACGCAGGACCGACCGAATCGACTGCAGGACCGACCGAATCGACTGCAGGACCGACCGAATCGACTGCAGGACCGACCGAATCGACTGCAGGACCGACCGAATCGACTGCAGGACCGACCGAATCGACTGCAGGACCGACCGAATCGACTGCAGGACCGCCCGAATCGACTGCAGGCCCGACCGAACTGCAGGACCGACCGAATCCCCCAGGACCGACCGAATCGACTGCGGGCCCCTGCCCGGGGGAAAACCCCAAAATCCGCAGGCCCACCGAATCGCCCCCCCTGCAGGCCCCTGACCGGGCCAAACCTGCAGGACCGACCGAATCGACTGCAGGACCGAAAACCAATCGACTGCGGACCGCCCTAAAAAAATCGACGCAAGACCGCTCTACTCGGTCCTGCCCGGAAAAGGAAGTTTGTAGAAGGCTCCATAAATCTGCGGAGAATCCTTGTATAAAACCCCTTTTTGGAAGTTACTGTCATTGGCGGGTTTTTGATAAATTATTGATGATTTGGTTTGAGGTTTTGGGAAATTTGGAAACTGACACTTGTTTTCGTAATCAGTTGTGTGACGATAGGATGTTTTAAGGTTCTCCCCATTCCCTTTCCCTCGACTGTTATCAGAGGAGAAGTTGGATTGAGTTTAATCTTCGTTGGGGGTTGGTGTGGTGACTGTGCTCAGAATATGCTCAGAGTGTGGTGGTCAATCTGAAAATTGACCTCATTTCCTTGCAGTTTTAAAGGTTTCCAGATGTTAGAAAGTTCTTCCACATTCAGTTGAAATTTGGGGGAGCGGAGAGAAAGGTATTTGAGTTGGGGAGTTGTGTGGGTAGACTTAGGATACCTTTCGGAGGCAATCTTGTAGAAATTGGCGTTGCAAAACTGTGAGACGAATTGGGGCCCCAAAAAACGCGAGAAATTCCATTAGTTTCGGGTCCACAGAAAGTATTAATATTGGTTGAAAACCATATTAAAAAGGGCACAAAGCAACTAAGGCTTTTAGGGAACGTTTCCTCCAGGGCCTTTGTCAGCCCTTCAAACAATACAGGACACGATGTAGATGAATGGGCTTTTGATTAAAAGGTTTTTTTCCCCCCCCCAAAAAAACCCCCCGGAAAAAAAAAACCCCAAAAAACCCCGAAAAATTTTTTTTAAAAAAAAACCCCCAAAAAAAAAAAGGGAGTGGGGGGGGGCCCCCCCCCCCAAAAAAGCCCCCCCCAAGGAAAAAAAGGCCCCCAAAACCCTTTTTAAAAAAATTTTTTTTTTAAAAAAAATTTTTTTCCCCCCCAAAAAAAAAAAAAAATTTAAAAAATTTTGGTTTTTTTTTTTTTTGGGGGGCCCCCCCCCGGGGGTTTAAAACCCTTTTAAAAATTTTTTTGGGTTTTCCCCAAATTTTGGGGTTTTTTGGGGAAAAAAAACCCAAAATTTTTTTTTTCAGGGGGGGGGTTTTTTTTTCCCCTTTTTAAACCCCCCCGGGCCCCCCTTTTTTTTTTTTTAAAATTTGGGGGGTTTTGGGGGGTTTTTTTCCCCCCCTTTTTTTTTGGGGAAAGGGGGGTTTTTTTTTTTTCCCTTTTTTCCTTTTTAAAATTTTTTTTAAAAAAAAAATTTTTTAAAAAACCTTTTTTTCCCAAAAAAGGGAAAAAAATTTTTTTTTAAAAAAGGGTTCCCTTTGGGGGTTTTTTTTTTTTTTCCCCCCCAAAAAAGGGGGGGAAAAAAAAAAAAAGGGGTTTAAAAATTTAAGGGAAAAAAAAAAAAAAAAAAAAAACCCCCCCCCCCTTTTTTTAAATTTTTTAAAAAAACCCAAATTTTTTTGGGGAAAAAAACCCCTTTTTTTTTTTGGGGAAAATTTTTTTTTTTTTTTTCCCCCCAAAAAGGCCCCCCAAAAAAAAAAAAATTTTTTGGGGGGGGGGGGGGGCCCCCCCTTTTTAAAAAAAAACCACCCCTTTTTTTTAAAAAAAATTTTTAAAAAAAAAGGGGTGTACTGTGTGTTTTTTTTTTTTTTTTAAAAACCCTTTTTTTTTTAAAAAATATTTTTTTAAATTTTTTCCCTTTTTTTTGGGAAAAAGGGTTTGTTTTAAAAAAAAAACCCCCCGGTTTTTTTTCCCCAAAAAAAAACCCCCCTAGGTAGTAGGTTGGTAGACAGCAACCACCCAGGAGGTACTACCATCCCGCCGGGGTGGGGGTGAAAAACCCTAATTTTTAAAGATTGGGATGATTATAACCCAAAAACACTAAAAACCCACAAGGGTCATACAGTGCAGCAGGGGGAAAGGGGGTATGGGGGGTTATAGGAAATGAGAGGAAAGGGGCAAAGAGAAAGTTAAAAGGGCCAAAGGGGGCCGGATTTTTGGTTGGATTGCGTATTTATTTTTTTTTCTCATAAACATTTAAGGGTTTTTTAAAAAACATCTTTTCTCTTCCCTTTTTTAAAAAAAGTTTTAATTTCACGATTTTTTTTCTTTTTTTTCAACATGGGCCCTTTCCCACCGAGGAGGGGGGCCCAAATGAAAAAACAAAAATTTCTCCTTTTACATTTTGTAATATATTCAGGGGAAGGGGTTACTAGCCCTTGCTCCCGGCATTTTCCCCCCCTTTCAACACGCAGGCCACGGAAAGAATTCCGTTCCACTTCCCCAAAGGAAAAAGGGGGAAATAAAAACAAAAACTAAAGAAAATGAAGAAAACCCAGGGGGGTATATATGCTTTATTTAAGGGAGGGACCCAAGGAAGGAAAGGAAAAAGGCCCCAAAAGTATTGAAATCTTTAATTTTAAAAGGGCAGAAAAAAAACAAGCAATCCCCACCATCATGTAAAACAATTTTCAGGCTTTCGTTTTTCACTCACTTGGCAGGGCGGGAAAACCTCCCCGGGGGGTTGCTGCCCACCAACCCCTTTTGGGTTTTTTCTATTTTCTTACTAGTTCTTGTTCTTGTTTTTCATCTTTTCTCCATGGGGGAAACTAACAAATCTTCCTCCATAAACCATGGGGTTTTAAAAAACAACAAAATTATCAGGAGCAAGGGGCTTGGGGGCCTTTCTTTTTATACTTCTAAATTTCAAAGAAACTTTAGTTTTTTTTTTAGGTCACCCTGCCACGGTGGGATACGCCCGTTTTTAAAATTAGATATACGTATATGTTTACTGGGCCCATACCCAAAAGGTTTCTTAAGGGCCCTCTTATAACTTCCCCATTAATTTTACGTTTGGTTTATTCTACCTAGACACCTTTTATTTTAAAATTCTCAAAAAAAATTTTTTGTATCTGTATTTATCCCGCTGTAATCTCAAAGGCTGAGAAGCTTATCTAGTGATACGGGATATTGGGTTTGAAGCTGACTAAGACCGTTACAAAACCAGAAACAGCTAAACGAAGGGGGGGAATACGTTGCCCGGGGGCGGTCTCTAGTATTATGTATTATTATAATCGGGGGAAAGGGGCTAAACCTAGGATTATACAGTGCCTGGGGGGGGGAGTGGAAGGTATTCAGGCTTTTGGGAAACTGGGCATAGATCAATTCCCTAAAAAGGGCCCCCTCACCAGCGTGGGGAAAACCCTTTCCCTTTGGGGGGCCCGTGTTCTTAGTATATATCTCTGCTAACAGATGTCACATTTTCAATGGGGTCACCCCCAAAAAGGCAAAAATAAAATAAGGAAGGGGAGGGGGGGGGGTAGTTCGATTCAAGGGGGAAAATGCTAATTTCGGGATAAAGGAGTCCTTCATCACAAAGGACCCCCCTTTATCAGTTTGGATAAGAAACTATGGGGTTTTTATAAGACATCAAATTTCAGCAGCTAGGAGGGAAAAAATATCGTTACAAAAACTTTATTTACTTGGGTTTTTAAAAAAATCAATTATTGTATGTTTATTAAACAACCAAAAAAAAAATGATTCATTGACACATTAATCTGGTAATTTTTACAGAAAAAAGGGGTTCCTAAAATCATTAGAATTTTTGGATGAAAATCGACAGAAAAAAAATTTGTTTAAAAACAATTGAATTCTGACTTTTTCCATGATAGATTGGCTACTAACTGCCAAATTTTTTGGTTAATTTTTTCCCTTCTCCCCCCACAGACACCACCCTCCTCATATCTTTTTCCTCTTCCCTTTTTTTGCTCCCCTAAATTATCGTTTCATTTCTTTAAACACATGGTTTTTCCCCAGAAGTCTACAAAAAAAACCCTTTTTTTCCCCACCAATGCATGTTGCATAACAAAATTTTATCCACTTTTTTCTTAAAAATTTTTCTTTAGAGCCCCCCAATTTTCCTTTATCTCTGATCCTTCAATTACTATCCCTCATAAACCCAGTAAAAATTTCAGCTTTTTTCTCCTATAACAATTATTCTTCCTTTGGGGCTCATCTCCCAAGCATTCAAACATTCATCTAACTCTTAACTAACACATTCACCCCCCACTTCCCGACTGGGGGTCTTCAGCCCCGCAGTGAGTACAACTTGCCACTGAATAGAAAAAGACCATGCATGAGTATGATGGGGCAATGAATAATGGCCCACAAGGCAGGGCAAAGTTACTCATCGGAAAGCTTAAAACCCCAAGGAGATTGTTTGGGGGGAACCTGGAGCCACGGGGGAAAACCCTGCCAACATGTTAAGGACACTACCGGGAAAAGTCCCCGAAGGGGGGACCTTGTATTCCCTTGAGCAGTTAACACGGGAAAAATTACATACAAAAAAGGGCCCCCCCGTGTAAGTCACATGATCCTGGTTTTGAATACCAGAGTTAACAGTGAAAGTAAACAGCACAGGAAGGAGGGGGAAAAAAAACTTCAAAAAAGGGGGAGTGGGAAAGAGAAATGGATGGAAAAAATAAATGAAATTATGGAACATGGGCCACAAAGTGCAGGGGGCAAGGGGAAGGGGTTTTTTTTCCAGGAGCAATGGGAAACCGTATGAGCCTGTTGTTTACCCAGAGGTGAAAGAATACCAAACCAAGTGTGCTAGAGCATGGAAAAATAAAGGCAAAGAACTTGGGGAAAAAAAGATGATGAGCTGAAGAGCCAGAAACAATATGTATGGAAAGGGGTAGGCCCAGGGAAATTTGAGGGAAAGACAAAAGGCAAGGCAAAAAAAAAAAAAAATTTGGGAGTCCCCCAAAGGTGAAAAAATAATTTTTTTAGAAGGTATTCTGTGAGGAACAGAAAGGTTTTCCCCAAAAAAGGCAGAGATACAAAAGTGCGGACGGGATGGTTTGATGAGCTAAAGGGGTGCATATTTATTCCACAATGAAGGTTTTTTTTTTTGCATATGTAAATGACATAACAGAAGGGACAGGAAAGGTGTCCGTGTTCGCAGACAGTGTAAAAAATAATGAGAATCAAGCAGACGAAGATCAGTGAAGATAAAAAAGGGTTGGACAGGCAAATCTGGTCTGATAAATGGCTCCAGGAATCCAAAGGCAAAGCTATGAAGGGTTGGGAAGGGCAAAGAAGCCACAGATGGAATAAAGTTGAGGAAAAAGGTTAAAAACCCTTTTAAAAAAAGGGTCTTTTGGTGAGATCATACTGAGCAACCCTGAGATGCACCTAAAAGAAATAACGTTCATCATAAAACCCCGGGAAAAACCCAAGAAAGCATTTCGACATCTGAGGCATTCATGACACTGTAACCCTGCCCCCAGGCCCAAATGGAATAAAAGCACCAGCATAGAACCCAGACCGGGTGCAAAAATTTCAACAAGGTTAGTCCTGGACTAAAAGGGGGGGTTTCCCTTTAAAAAGTTGAGAACTCCCCCTGATGTCACGGAGGACAGATGGGGGACATGAAATGACAAATTTAAAATTACAGAGGTTGAAAAGGTAAACAGGGACGGATGTTTCAGAGATGAGACACACAAACAAGAGAACACAACTAGAAAGTTGAAGCTCAGATGAGTCATAGGGATGTTAGGAAGTATTTCTTCAGCCTTATAGTTGTCAGGAGAAGTGAAACAATCTAGAGAGTGTAGTAGTAGAGGAAGGATCCATACACAGCTTTAAGAAGATCGATAAGGCTCTTGGAGCTGAGTGGACCTAGAATTTGACAGTGAAGAGAGCAGGGACAGGAGCAGTGACTTGACCCTGCAACCACATAAAGGTAAGTGCACACACACTTCTATACGATCGTCTCAATCAAGTACAAAAGCACTTCCTAAACCCACTTCTAACATCCACTTTTATTCTTTACCTTATAATTCATGAAATTAAATATTTTTATCACCACTTTTCTCTCTGTTGTTCACTTATGTACCATTATTCTCTATGCTCTAATACTCTCAGATGAACCTTATTTAATAATAATAATATTGTTTCAATGAGTGCTATGCGAAGTGCAATAAATGAAAGAATGTTGTGTATTTAGAAGACACAGATATTTACTAAGTGCTTGGAGAGTTGAAGTGCATGATACCTTCAATTTTATAACAAATATCTACTCCTCCCAACATAACTCTAAATTTGTAGGGAAAACATTTTTGAGCTTTTGTAATTCAGAGGCAGATGGTGTATTCCTGTGAATATATACATGAAATCATTATTACTAATAACAAGCTTTATAACACACTAAATGGGAAACTAATTTACAGAGATAACATGATACATCTAGAAAACTTTCCACCATGAAGCATTTGTGGGATTATTTTATAGGCTAAATATTAGTTAAAATTCCAAACCTAAAATATGCAGAAGTGGAATTGGAGGTACAGTGGTACCTCGGTATACATCCTTAATCCCAATTTCCAGGACCTTGGACTTATACCAAACAGGACGTATACCAAACAAATTTTCCATAAATATAGGGAGAAAATTATTAATCCATTCCCATGAAAAAAAAATCTATTGTTATTGGTATATTATACATTGATGGGGTTGCTATAAAATAATTTAAACACTGCTTAATACTAAAATATGTAATTTTAAACACTGCTTAATACTAAAATACATATATAAATACAAAAGAATTAGATGAAATAACTTTCTTAGAACTCATGGTTAATGAATTTACTAAAAATTTATATAGAAAAACACAAATCACGTGAAAATTCACAGAGTTACAGCGCTCGTTGTTCACTGAATAGTAGCAATTGGCGTACTGACGCTAGTGGGCAGTTGTGGCTTTGTCTCGAGAGATAAACAAGGGTAGCGCGCGGTGTCGTGACTCATTTTGACCCATACAAGTTCTAGCACGAGTTGTATTCCAAACAAGAGTCATATACCAAGCAAAAATTTTGCGTCCAAACAGAAACGTATACAAAGTTGGACTTATTCCAAAGCAAGTATACCGAGTACCACTGTACTACTGTCCTGTAAAAAAGAATGTGAAATGGAAACCTGCAATTGTTTTACACAATGACAGATTGTTCGTTTTGTTATTTTGGTCTCATAAACATGCAAGATGACAATTAGTTAAAACTACACATTCATGCTCATGTATGTGTATACATACCCATCAGACTTTCTTCTGTTTTCCAAATAGTTCATGTTCTTATATTGCTTCCTGTCATCTCAGTGGTAAATGGAGAAGAATCTATTATGTGTAAGCCATGTGTACAAGGCTAAAATGCTGGGAGCAAGAAGCTAGTAACCCAGTCTCCTGTATATGTATTACTAAATTCAAAAAGAGCATTTTAAAAAGTTTGGATGTTTGAATGAGCATGGATGCAGTACAGATCTGAAATGGAATTAACCGAAAAGAAGCTGGATGTCCCTGCTCTATGCAAGAAACAAAGCTTAATGAGGTAGGAGAATTTCAGAGGGGAGAAATAAATAGAGGATTAGGTCAAGGTACATATAAGAGAATAATTTTAGAATAATCAGTTATGAAAGACAAAGATATATAAATGTATAAATTCAAGGATTATAAGGACTAAAATAAGGGCAGCAAACAAATAGTGTGTTATACTAAATGTTGATGCACCTGTGAAAAGTGTGTGTGGAGGGGAAGGAGAGATATTGAGAGAGGGAGAGAGATTAAGAGAGATATTGAGAGAGAGATATTGAGAGAGAGAGAGATGTGAGAGAGAGAGAGAGAGAGATATTGAGAGAGAGAGACTGAGAGGGAGATTCATTCTGGGAGAGGTTAAGTGAGTGTTTAGAGTTTTTTGAACCAAGTGAAAAAGTGTTCTAGACCTAAATTCTAGTGGGAGGCTTTTGCAGAGGGCATAATAGAGTAGTTTAGAGATCAGAGGTAAATGATAATGTGGGGGTCCTTTAATTGAACTTTGTAGAAAAGAACACATGTTTTAGAAGAAAAGTATAAGTACATGAGATACAATATGAGGCAAAATGACAGCAATTTGTTAAACAATGTATTTGTAGATAAAAAGATGATGGGTAGACTTCTGAATGTGCATGTTTTTAGAGGGAGCAACAGAGATTCTAGATCATTGTTTAGATGAAGCGACAGTGAGTAAAAGGTAGATGGGGTATAAGGAGAATGTCATCGATGAGTACAAAAGAAGTGAAAGTTTATAAATTAGAGGAGATAGGTGTGAGATTTAGGTAGTAGGTTGGTAGACAGCAACTGCCCAGAAAAGTACTACCGTCCTGCCAAGTGAATGTAAAACGGAAGCCTGTAATTGTTTACATGATGGTAGGATTGCTGGTGTTTTTTCTGTCTCATAAACATGCAAGATTTCAGGTAACGTCTTGCTACTTCTACTTCAATTTAGGTCACACCCTTGGATGTACAAGCATATACATATACGAGTGGTACCTCAAGTTACGGGATTTAATTCTTTTCAGAAGGCTGTTCGAGTGCCGATACCAAACAAATTTGTTCCCATAAGGAATAAAGTGAATTAGATTAATCCGTTTCAGACCCCCAAAAATACACTTACAAAAGCACTTACAGAAATACACTTACATAATTGTTACGGGTTGGGGAGCTGCTCGTATGTCGAGGTACCACTATATACACACACCCCTCTGGGTTTTCTTCTATTTTCTCACTATTTCTTGTTCTTGTTTATTTCCTCTTATCTCCATGGGGAAGTCGGAACAGAATTCTTCCTCGGTAAGCCATGCGTGTCGTAAGAGCGACTAAAATGCCGGGAGCAAGGGACTAGTAACCCCTTCTCATTTATGCATTACTAAAGTTAAAGAAACGCTGTTTTCTTATTAGGTCACCCCTGCTTTGGTGGGATATGGCTGGTTTCTTGAAAGAAGAAAGGTTAATGAGAAGGTTGAAGAAATTATAGAATATATTTAAAAATGCAGTGTTAAAGTATGCAGTAGAAGTGTGTGGATAAAGGAGGGTAGGTGCGGGAGCGAAGAGGAGCGAGTGGTGGAATGAAAAGGTGAAGAGAGTGGTAGAAAAAAGTTAACATGAGAGGATTTTACAATACAAAAAGTGATGTAAGGAGGATGGGATATATGGAGAATAAAGAGAGATGTTAAGAGAGGTGAGAGTGGGCGAGGTTTAATCAGCAAATTTTATTAGAATAAGAAACTGTTTTGGAATGAGAATAGTAAACTGAGAAAGCCTAGGGAATGAAAATAAGGTGGATGTCCTGGCTCTAAGCAAAACAAAACTGAAGGAAGAAGGGGAATTTCAGTAGGGAGAAGTAAATGGGATTAGGTCAGGTGTATCTGACAGAGTTAGAGCTAAGGAAAGAGCAGCAGTAATGTTGAAGAATTAGTTATGGCAGGAAAAGAGGAAATATAAATTTAAGCATTATGTGGATTAAAATAAGGGTTGGATGCAAACAAATTGGGTTATACTAAGTGTTTATGCATTTGGAGAAGAGATAAATGTAGAGAGAGAGATTATGGGAGATATTAGGCAAGTGTTTTGGAGCTTTGAACCAGAGTGAGAGAGTAATTCCGATAGAGGACCTGAATGCTAAAGTGGGAGAAACTGTTGGAAAGAGCATAGTAGGTAAGTTTGGGGTACCGGTGTAAATGCTAATAGGGGCCTTTTATTGAACTTTGTATAGAAAGAGGTTTGGTAATAGCTAATATATATTATAAGAAAAAGAGGATAAGTTTATGATATGATATAGGAAGTAATGACAATAATTTGTTGGATTATGTATTGGTGGATAAAGGATGATGAGTAGACTTCTGGATGTGCATGTTTATAGAGGGGGTAAAAAGATATATCAGATATTTTTGATTGTAGCTACAGTGAGAGTAATGTGTCCCAGCAGAAGTGTGTAGACAGCGAAGGGTGGATGTGAGTAGTAAAAAGAGCGGTGGTGGAAATGATGAAGTAAAGAGTGGAAGAAAAGTTAGCATATGACGGAGTTTTGCAAAGCAGAAATGATAAGGAGGGGTGGATTATATATAGAGAAGAAATTAAGAGACTAGTAATGTAAAAGAGAGCAAATGAGAGAGTGGGTGAGATTGCTGTCAACAAATTTTGCTGAGAAAAAAAAAGTTTTGAAACCCTATGGAATGAAAGGATTTGACAGTTAACCTTGTCACTGTGAGACCCCCTCACTCACAAACTTGCTCTCAGCGTCGAAGAATTTAAAAAAATTATTTTTCTTATGAAATGAAGAATATTTTCCTGAAGGTAATGACAACAAAAGTATTAAATTTGATGATGGAAAAACTTATGGAATTACACTCTCACTTAAATTTGCGGTCTACGGTGATATTACGCATCTGCGATTTTGCCCAGTTCCCAGGCCCTATTTTTGGCCAATTCTATTGTTCAGTCAACCCAAACTCAGCTATTTCGCTAGAACTCTATTTGGCCTATCGATTGAAGTACAAGAAACTGCCCAATTACCGACTTCAACTACCCAAATAAAGTGATCAGAAATTGGTAATTTGGCTAATTCCCACACAATTCAAGTACGTAAGGCCAATTTCGAAATAGGGTCCAGAATTAACAATATAACCCATCCCTAGCACTAAAAATAATATTTTCTCTGTTCATTAGTCACGTCTCCAGAGGCACCTCTTATATTACACTTGCTTTCTATTTTGAATTTTATTCACACATAAAATAAAAGATTTACTGTTATGTAGACTACTGCATTACTGAAAAAATGTTAAAAAAAAAATAATATCAGCGCATTTGTGAAAGCACATTAGACCCACCAGTTGATCGAACATTTCCGCTACTTTGAGCTTAATTTCAAAGTACTTTTAGTCCATAAACCATTAAAAATCATCTCTGTTTCTGTAATATATTCCATTTTATCAAATGAGACCAAGAAAACGAGAATACAGCCATAAACACCATACAAAAATACACTGAAAATTCAGTGTTTTAACCCTTTCGGGGTTTCGGCCGTACTAGTGCGGCTTACGTGCAAGGGTTTTCGTCGTACTAGTATGCCTAAATTCTAGCGCCCTCAAATCAAGTGGAAACAGGCTGGTAGGCCTAGATGTGAGTGAATGGGTCTGTGCGGTCAGTGTGCGCAGTATAAAAAAAATTCTGCCCCACACAGTGAATAATGAGGAAAAAAAAAAAACTGACCGTGTTTTTGGTTTAAAACAACGACTTGCAGTCTATTTTTGTATCGTATTTATGCTTGTATTCTTGTTTTCTTAGTCTCATTTGATAGAATGGATGATATATTACAGAAATAGAAATAATTTTGACTGGTTTCTGATGACAAGTACCTCGAAACTGAGCGCAAAGTAGCGAAAAATGTTCGGTTTTACCGATGTTCAGAGTAAACAAA
Source organism: Cherax destructor (assembly GCA_009830355.1). NCBI lineage: Eukaryota > Metazoa > Arthropoda > Malacostraca > Decapoda > Parastacidae > Cherax > Cherax destructor. Next base: position 11,203 of record WNWK01020549.1, on the reverse strand, counting down.
TCACACCATGCGTCCAATACACACATCAACTGGGTAGTCCTAACATTCTTGCGCTGTTATTATTACCATTTTTACAATGATGGTGTATCCACATAACAGTAAATCTTCTATTTTGTGAGAACAAAAATTCAAAATGAAAGCAAAGTAATGTAAAAAGGGCCTGGAGACGTGACTAATGAACAGATAAAATGTTATTTGAAGTGCCAGGAATGTCTGTCTCATTCTGGACCCTATTTTGAAATTGGCATCTTCTGAGAATTTGTGTGAAATTATTAAATTGCCAATTTCCTGACTCCTGTGGAGTAGTTGAAATGATAGAACAAATGGAATTCTAGCAAAATAGCTATAATTTTAGTAGACTGAAACATTGGAATTTGCCGAAAATAGAAGCTCAAGAAAATGTGAAATCCTTGATATGAAAATGGAGGAATATTTTGAAGAACTGTTAAATGTTAAAGGGGAAGCTGTAATTTCATGCATTGGCCAGGGAGGTATAACATCTTTAGGAGTGAGGGAAAGCCAGATGTGAGTATGGAAGTGTGTGAGGCTGTGGGTAAATGAGAAAGGAGTAAAGCAGCTGGGATTGATGGGATCAAGACAGAAATGTTAAAAGCATGGGAGATAGTTCTGGAGTAGTTGGTGCTTTTAATTAATAAATGTATGAAAGAGGGAAGGTACCTAGTAATTGGCAGAGTGAATTCATAGTTCCTTTTATGAGAGCAAAGGGGACAAAGTAAGAATTATAGGCGAACACTCTACAATACACTTTACCAGGTGTATTGTGGAGTAATTACTGAAAAAATTAAAGTAGACGGAGAGCAGGATCGCAGATGAACAAAGAAGGTTTAAAAAAGGTTGTTGTGTAGACCATGTGTTTACAGTGAAGCATATAGGTGAACAGTATTTAGATAAGGGTATAGAAATTTTTGTTTCAATAATGGTTTTGGAAAAGGCATATAACAGAGTGGATAGAGGAGAATGTGGCAGATGTTGCAATGTATGGAATAGGTGGTAGGTTACTTAAGCAGTTAAATTATTATTATAATCAAAACTAAGTGCTAAACCCACAATGGTCATACAGCGCTGCAGGGAAGGAAGCGCAAACAGTTGAGCTGAGACTAGCGAGGGTGGAGAGTATAACAGAGGTTGAGTTAGTGAGGGTGGTGAGGAGTGCTTAACGAAGTATAATCAAAGTTGTGTAATAAATCTGATGCTGTCTAAAGCAGTTAGAGAGTTTTAGGAGGATAGTGAGGCTCAGGTTAGGGTATGTAGAGAGAGGGAGATTATTTTCCAGTGAAAGTAGGCCTTAAAATGGGATGCATGATGTCACCATGGTTGTTCAATATATTTACAGATGGGGTTGTAAAAGAAGTGAATGCTCAGGTGATGGGGAGAGGTGTAGAACTGGAAGATAAAAGAGTCTAACAAAAAATGGGAGTTGTCACAGTTGGTTTTTGCTGATGACACTGTGCTTTTAGGAGATTCTGAAGAGAAGTTGCAAAAGTTGGTGGATGAATTTGGGAGGATATATAAAGAAGAAAATTAAATTGAACATTGTAAAGAACAGGTAATGAGGGTAACAAAAAAAAATTAGGCAATAATAGACTGAATATCAGATTGGATGGAGGGAGTATGGAGAGGCAATGTGTTCAGATATTTGGGAGTGGAGTTGTTAGCAGATGGGTTCATGAAAGACGATGTGAATCATAGAATGGCGAGGGAAAAAAAAAGTGAGTGGTGTAATGAGGCTTCTGTGGAGACAGAACGTTATCCATGGAAGCAAAAAGGGAAATGTTTGAGAGTGTAGCAATTAGTGTGAATATTATGCAGAGAATTTGTAGCTTGGAGATTAGGTGTGGGGTTACTAAGGTATTATCCAGAGGGCTCAGGAGGAGTTGTTGGTGGTTCAGACATTTAGAGGATGGAATAAAATGGGAAGAATTGGAAGGTGTATAAATCCGTAGTGAAGGTGGGTAGGGGTCATCCTAGGAAAGGTTGGAGGGAGGGGGTAAAAGAGGCTTTGTGTGCAAGGGACTTAGACTTCCAGAAACCATGTGTAAGCTGTTAGATAAGAGTGAAGGTAATTGGTTTTATGACTTGATATGCTGTTGGAGTGTGAGCAAAGGTAACATTTATGAAGGGATTCAAGAGAAAACCAGTTAGCCAGACTTGAGTTCTAGGTGGAAAGTACAGTGCTTGCACTCTTGAAAGAAGAGTGGGGATATTTGTAGTTTTGAACTGTTGTATCAGTGCCCCTCTGTAAAACAGTGATAGAGTGAGTACTGGAGAAAGTGATTTTTCTTTTTTTGGATCGATGTGAAGCATTGGTATTAAATGTTGCAGTGAGGAGGAGGTTGGACACAGGAAAGTCGAGTCTGAGGGCAATGTGTGGTGTGAATATAGTTTGAAGATTAGGAGGTGGAGGGTTAGTAAAATTATTATCCAGAGGGTGAAGTGAGGTCATTAAGGTGGTCTGGACATTTAGAGAGGACAGAGCAAAATAGGAGCAACAGGGAGGGTCTATAAATCTGTAACAGAAGGAAGGGTAGAGGTTGTCTTAAGAAAGGTTGCAGGAGAGGGAGTGTAAAAGGAGGTTTTGTGTGTGAAGGGCTTGGACATCCAACAGATGTGTGTGAAGCTCATTAGATATAATGTTGGAGTGTGAGTAGGGTAACATTTATGAAGGAATTAAGGAAAAACGGTAAGCTGGAGTGTGAAGGACTGAGAATACTATAGTTTGGAAGGGCATCTGAACTGTATCGTTGGCATGCCTCTGGCACAACAGTGATAGTAATGGTTGAAGTGTTTCTTCCTCAGGTCATCCTACCTCAAGGAGATGGTCAGTGTGTTAAAATAATGAGTTATATTACAAGAAATGCATTTACATATTTAATTGATGAGGTTTCATAGCCTAATAATCACTAATCAATTCAACAGATTCAATTAAAATGAAACACATAAAATTATTTGTTACATCCTTCTATTCTGGGTTGTTAAAGACTGTTCCTCTCCTGAATGAACTTTCATATGGAGACTTAGATTTAATTTACTAGAACAGTTTTGAGACAATGCAAACACTGATAAGGTTTCTCTCCTGTGTGAACTCTCATGTGTTTTTTAAATGTGCTTTTTTGTGAGAAACCTTTTGAACACAGTGAACAGGTATGTGGTTTTTCTCCAGTATGAACTCTCATGTGTTGTACTAAATAATATTTAAGTTTAAAGTTCTTGAAACACACCGAACACTGATATGGTGTCTCCTGTATGAATTCTCATGTGATGTAGTAAATATGATTTATGTTTAAATTTCTTGGGAACCTCTGAACACTGGTAAGGTTTCTCTCCTGTATGAACTCTCAAGTGAAGAACTAGAGATGACTTAAATGTAAAACACTTGAGACACTCTGAACACTGGTAAGGTTTCTCTCCTGTATGGATCCTCATGTGCTGTGTCAGATGTGATTTTTGTGAAAACTCTTTGGAACAAATTGAACAGTGATGTGGTTTCTCTCTGTGTGAGTTCTTGTATGTTGTATTTGAAATTTTCTTTGTGTAAAGCCTTTTGAACATACCAAACACTTGTATGGTCTCTCTCCCTGTATGAACTCTCATGTGCAGTGTGAGAGATAATTTATGTTTATAGGCCTTTAAGCACTCTGAACACTTAAATGATTTTTCATTTGAATGACTTCTTGTATGCTCTACTAAATGATGCTTTTGTGTAAATTCTTTCAGACAAATTGAACATTTGTATGGTTTCTCTGCTGAATGAACTCTGTATGCTGTATTAGAATAGTTTTTAGTGAAAAGTCTTTTGAACACACTGAACATTTATATGGCTTCTCTTTTGTATGAACTCTCATATGGAGTTTTAAGTACGACTTATTTTTAAAGTCTTTGAGACATACTGAACACCGATATGATTTCTCTCCTATGACTCTCATGTGAATTTTATATACGCTTTACTTTTAAACAGTTTGAGACAAACAGAGCACTTAAAGGGTTTCTCTTGTCTATGGACTCTCATGTGTTGTATCACGTGTGATTTTGTGAGAAGTCTTTGAGCATACTAGTGCCACTGATGGTTTCTCTCTGAATGCATTCTCATGTGAAGTAATTGATATGATTTACTCTTAAAATCCTTGAGACAAAGTAAACACTTGAATTGCTTCTTTTCTGTGTGAATTCTCATGTGGCCGAATTAGATGCGAATTTTTGTGAAAAGTATTTTGAACATAATGTGCACTTATGTGGCTTTTCTCCAGTATGAATTCTCATGTGAACATTAAGAGATGATTTGAACTTAAAGTCTTTAAGACACTCTGTACAATGAAATGGTTTTCGTCTTTATGGCTTCTCATGTGCTGCATCAGATGAGCTTTCTGAGAAAGAAGCATTTTTAAACATACAGAACAATGGTGAGGTTTCTCTCCTGTATGAATTCTCATGTGCGTCACTAAATGAGAATTTTGTACAAATTCTTTTGAACACACTGGTTACTGATAAAATTTGTTGCTTGAACCAATTCTAACGACAGGCATTTCTTTAATATTTATCTAAGAAGACATTTATATAAATAAAGTCAAGTAGTTTCCAGGATGTGAGAACACAAGGAAAAAATCTAATAAAATTTTTATACCTTATGTACTTAGAAATCGAGTCAATGAACTTCTATCATTATCAATCTAGATTAAAATAGAAACAAGTTTTTTGCAGTTAAAACACATGTTGTGCAACTATATTTGACAATGAATGTTGCAATGGAATGTCTTAAAATTATATACAGTAATAAATTATTTTAGTTTTTAATTGCTTGAATATATTTGTAATGAACTTCTGTCAATACACTAATATATCAAAATGTCAATATTTCAATATAGGTGTCAGACACACACACTAAGATTATGATAGTAAGAAAAACAATATACTATGGAGTATATAAAATACAATTTTTTTCAGAGTTCAATAAGCAGATGTAGGAACTTCACTAAAAATTTATAGTCAAATGTTGCAAGAAATAATTATTTGATGATTTAAAGCAATGCAAAGCAATGCTCCATTTATAGTTATAAAGATTGTAATATATAACTATATTACTGTGACTTAAATTCTGCAAAACTGGAGTAAAGATGATTTATGATATATTAACATTCCTAATTACTTCTGTATAACTAACCCAACATTTTTGACACCTGTTTCTTGGCTAAAAGTATTTTCAATAATATTGCTGAACAATATATTAACATTGTTCTACAACTAATTAAAACTTTCCCATTGAATAAATGGATACGCACAACCTTTACATGATATAATACACTACAGTAAACCATCAATATAATGGATGCCAGTATAATGGACTTCTATAATTACAAGCAAAGTGCAATGTTTATTGCAAGTATATCTGTAAAATGTATGTACAGTACAACAGGTTTACAGGTATACATACAGTTATCTGTATATTTCAGTGCATTACAGCTATATTTTATAATTATTCTGATTTAAGGGACACTCAGATAATTCCCTATTAGTCAGTTAAATTGAGAGTTTACTGTATATAATTATTAGCCAATTATTGCCTGAAGGTTGAAATGAGCATCTATATATATTACACTTAACTTGTATTTCCAGACAACATGATAGTTTATGACACTCCTTGCTGACACTATACTATCTGGAGTAATTCTGCAATTTACATGAGCATTAAGTAACTAGTTCTGAGCACTGAAAGTGTAATTCTTTCTGCTGAGTAGATGATAAAAGAAAAAAAGGAGGGATTAAAAACTCGAATGCAATATGCAGCATTCCTAGCATGAACTTTTGTCACAAGTGTGTCACAATTTTCAAAATATGAAAAGGCTTGGCAAGAAAAGTATACTGGGTAGAAAGGTTGGAAGACAGAGGACAATGTGGCAAACACCATCACTAGAAAATCACCTCCACTCCAAACTGGAAATACAGCATCAAATATTCAGCCATACATAATGATCAATGTTTCTCCCACTGCAAGCCCCCTGAGGGAAAATTTTGGGTCTACATCTTGATGGCAACTTGATATTTAAAAAAAAAAAAAGGCACAATATTGGATAACAATAAAAAAAACCCGACAAAAAGGGGGGAGTTATGATGACGTTTGGCCTTTGGACCTTTTTACAAAGTTTTTTTGTAAATGGCCCAAAGGGGGGCCCCAAACGTCACCCTGTTTTTTTGGTGGTTTTTGTGTTAAAAACCCACCCCCAACACAAAACCAAAAATTTTTCCCCAAAAAACAGTGGATCCCCCCCCAAGACTTTTATTACAGTAAACCCCCCGGTTATCGCCTGTAATTCTTTCCCCGGGGGCCCGGATCACTTTTTTGGGTTTTTTCCCCGTTTAAAAATTTTTCCCCCATAAGAAATGGGGGAAATAAACTTAACCGTTCCAGACATCCAAAAGTATTAAAAAAAAATTTTTTTTTAGAACTTTTGACATTAAATTACACACAATTTTATGACAAATCAAGAAATAAAGTACAATAACATGTCACTTACATTTATTGAAGAGTTGTTGATGTTTAGACGGGGGGAGGGGAGGAGGAGGAGTAGTAGTGTTTGGGGAAGGGGGGAAACCCCCCCCCTTAACACTGCAGGGGGAAGTTCTTTTTAGGGGTTACTGGCCTTTTTTTTTGAATGCACACTCCCCCATGAATGCTACACTCCCTGCATGAATGCTACACTCCCGCATGAATGCACACTCCCCTGCAAACTACACTCCCTGCATGAATGCTACACTCCCCCATGAATGCTACACTCCCGTCCCCGCTTCACCCCGCATGAATGCTACACTCCCTGCATGAATGCCCCTCCCCCATGAATGCTACACCCCGCATGAATGCTAACCCCCCCATGAATGCTACACTCCCGCATGGGGCTACACTCCCCCCAGAATGCCACCCCCCGGGGGAAAGCTACACTCCCCCGTGAATGCTACACCCCTGCGAAATGCCACCTCCTCAAGAATGCCCACACCCCTGCATGAATGCTTCACTCCCCCCCCTGAAAAATACACTCCCGCATGAATGCCACACTCCCCATGAATGCTACACTCCCTGCATGGAAAAATCACTCCCCCCCCTGAATGCTACACTCCCCCCCCTGATTGCCATTACCACATAACATAAGAGTTAGCCCTTTTATAGGCTTGTGTCCTGGCATTGCCTTTCCCCCTGCATATGAGGGGGTCCTTTTGGGGGTTTTTTTCCAAAAAAAGGCCTGTTTTCACAAAAACACTTGTTGGGGTTTTAAATTTTTTAGCCTCACATATTCTTTAAAGTTGCACAAAATTTTTCAGCCGCTTGTTTATCTCAACTGGCCCCCTCACCATGCCTTACAACACTGTGTATGCTACTTTTTTTAAATTTTTTTAACCAGCCTTTGCTGGTTTAAAACCCTTTGACTGTTTCAGACGTTTTTATACGCCCCCTTTTTAGCGGTTTTAAATGAAGGGAAACCCATGGGCCCCACAGGGAGAAATGGGTCTGCGTGGTGGGTGTGCGCAGTATAAAAAAAAAGGGGGCCCCCGGGGGCATTGGGGGAGCCCATGTTTGTAGCCCCCTTTTTACGATGCCAGGCGGAAAAGGGACCTCACCCCCGGCGGGGGGGGGCCCCTTTCCCCCAAATGATAGTTCTAACAGCGATGGGGAAATGCCAGTGAAAGTAAATTTCCCCTGGTTTTCAAAAGGGTGTGACCAAAAAACAGTGCCCAGGATAATTAATTAGTGATGAAACCCAAAATGACCCACAACCGTCCACATCTGGTGCGGGGGCCCTCCCTTCCGTTCACCTGTACCAAAACCAAAAAAGGAAACTATTTCAACGTGTAGAAGACTTGATGTGAGCAGTGTAAGTGATGATGACAGTGATTTCAAAGCTATTAAAAACAGTTCTAGTGGCGACAGTGGGGGGATTATTCTCCGGGAAGGGGAGTATGTACGGCAACATGCTTCGGGAGTGTGCCATATGCTTTTCCCAAAGGGAAAAAGGGGAAAAATTGGAGTAATTTTTTGGCCCTACACCACGAATTGATAGTGAAGATGATGATATTGTTACAATGGGGATGCGTAATGTGCGGGGGCAGGTGGTGGTAGTGGTGGTGTTAGCGGTGGCATGATTCAGGGCCACCACGCTGCTAACTCCAGCACAACCCCCAAAAAAACCCCCCCCACACTTCCACAACCAGCACAACCACAACCTGCACAACCACAACCACCTGTCAATATCCAGTACGCACCAGCAGACCGCAGGGGGTTTTTGGGGCAGCGGGGAAAATTTTTTTTCCCCAACCCCCATGACTTTGATGAAGCAAAAAGTGGAATACGGCCATCTGAACTTGGGAACAATGCTACTGAACTAGAATGCTTTCAGTTATTCTTGATGAACCCCTGATGGACATTATTGTGGGAAAGCAACACATACATGAGCCCCATGGCAAACACATTTCTTTCACCAAATTGGGGGCCCCACCCAGTGGAAGGACACAACGGGCAGAGATGTACCTGTTTTTTGCCACAATAATGCTTATGCCACATGTTTATAAGACAGTCACCACATATTGGTTGAAAAAACCCCTTTTTTTCCCCCGGGTTTTAGTGTTTTCCCCCGGGGTGAATGTTTTTGATATTGTTGCGTAGGGTTTCCCTTTTTTCTGATAAAAGGGGGCCCCTGACAGAAACGACAGGTTATATAAGATCAGGAATGTTTTCTGCCTGAAACAAAAGTGCTGTATGTATTTTTACCCCTTCGGAAGCTTGTTATTGATGAGTCTTTGATTTTTTTAAAAAGGCAGACTGTCAAAAAAGCAATATATACCAAGAAAGGGGGAAAAACGTTTTGGTATAAAGTTATTTATACTGTGTGATTGCAAAGTGGCTGGTTCTGGATCTAATTGTGTACACTGGAGTAATAATTGCAAGATACAGGAAGTTATTGGGTATCTCTGGTGATGGGGGGTTAGAACAATGATGGAACCATTTTTTGGGGAAAGGGCATATATTATAACTGATAACTGGAAAACCCCCTTTTCTCAGTGATTTTTTTCGAGTAAAAATGACAGACGTGTGTGGCACAGGGGGCAAATCGAAAAAAAGCCTAGGTTTAGCTGGCACTTAGGGGGGAAGTGCAGGTGTTTGCTGCCAATGATATCATGGCATTTTTGGTGGCAAGATAAACGTGATGCCCCTTGGGGGACATCATTTCCCCAGCATGAAATGGTAGACAGTGGAAGACAGAATAGAGAGACCAATGAACCCATTATAAAACCTGCAGCTGTGATGGAAAACCTCAATATGCGCTTAGTGGACAAATGTGACATGCAGATTGGGTTTGCTGATTGTGTACACAAAAATTATAAGGGGGATAAAAACTTTTTTCCCTCGTCTTGACATTTTTTTTTCTGAATGCTTTTTAACATGTACAAATTTTAAAAAACCCAAAAACAAACCCAAAATGGTGAATTTTGTTTGTCAGTCATCAGACAAATAATATTTAAAATACCAAGGAGCAAAAACCTGCAATAGGGCCCGCCCCCCCCAAATTATCAACACATGCCCCTGCTGAGGCCGGGGTCACTACCCCAAAAAGTGCCTGCTACTACTCTCAAGAAAAATGCTCAGAAGATTTTTTTGTCTGTAAACATACCACCAAAAAACCCCCAAACACGCAGAGACACTGTTTTTTGTGTGAGGGGTGTAAAAAAAACCCCTGTGCATATACCCCTGTTTCAAAGAGTTCCACAAACTGCAGGAGTTTTTAGGAAAGTGTTCAGTGAGTGTACATATGTATATATATTATAGAACAATAGTAATGAACATTTTTTTTTATTGTTTGTTTGTGTAAACAAGTTTTGTAAACAATATAAACATACTAATGTTTGTGCAATTATTTTTTGGGGGAAACAACGAGTGTATATATATACATTGCACCCCGTGGTCTCCAAACCCCATAAGTTACAAAAAAAAAAAAAAATAGGAAAAAAAAAGAAATTACGAATGGGGGAAAAAAAAAAGAAGACCCCCCGCGGAATTTTTCCCCTGTTGCCAAAGAGCTCATATTCTGCCAACTTTTCCCCCCCTATCTCGGTAAGTACTGATCGAAAAATTTGTTTTTTGGAATCAGAAAATAATCCTAACATTTTTGGGGGGAATTTTTTTTTTTTTTTTTTAAAAATTTTCCCACATAGAATGACAGCGGGGTTCCAAGTCAAAGGGGTTAAAATTTTTTTAACATATCACTGGTTCCAGTCATTTTTTTTACAAGATTTATGCAACTGCCTTGCTTTTTTTCCCCAAATTTTAAAAAAACCCCCTGTCACCCGCAGCAGTTTTTCATCCACAGCCCAAAAATTTCTCCCCCTTTTCCATTGTTTTGATCTCTGTTTCGTTATTGTATTCACCCCCCTTTTTTAACATTAGCTTCAGCAATTTTTTTTTCTTAGCCCTGGGGAAACCCCAAAAATTTTTGGGGCCCCTTTATTCCGGCGAGCTCGGCAATACGAACCACTATCATATTTTTCATTATTTCTTTCTTCAGTTCTATGGTGTTCCCCACTTTCTTTTCCAAAGAACTGGGAAATAGGAATTTTTGGGGCCCCTGGTAGCTTATTTAGTAGTCACAAAATAATCAAAAAAAACAATGAATTGTTAATAAATGTTTTGTATCACCCTGGGATGATGTTCACCAAGCATAAAAAATGTTACACTGCGTGACAATGTGCGTGGGGGGTGCGGGGGGGGGTCTCGGCCTTTGTTGTGGGGGGACTGGTGGACAGGCGTACCGCACAAACGGAAGGAAAAAAAACGAAGGGGAAAAATTTTTCCCGAAAAAAATGCACAAAAACTGAAAACACGAAAACAGGGTTGACTGATAGGCATTTAAAGTGCCCTAGAGCGATAAAAAATATACAGACCTCATTACTTTCTTTAAAATATTTGTAGTCTTAACATAGAGGAGAGGTGAGTAAAAAAGATTAAATGAATCAACGGGGAAAAAAAGAGTATATGAGTGTAAAGGTTTGCTGAGTTTTGTTAACAAAAAACCCCCGGGGTTTTTTTCAGCCCAGACACGAATGGTTTTGTTCATTCCATCAACCCACTGGAAAAAAATCTCATATTTATGTTTAAAATTTTTTTGTTTTATATGTTAATAGGGTTTATTATATAATTTTGAAAAAA
>WNWK01020548.1:0-35627 GCA_009830355.1 Cherax destructor | reverse complement strand
GATAAGTTTAGATTTAGAAAGGATATAGGAAAGTATTGGTTTGGAAATAGGGTAGTTGATGAGTGGAACAGTCTGCCTAGTAGGGTTATTGAAGCTAGGACCTTGGGTAGTTTTAAATTTAGGTTGGATAAATTCATGAGTGAGAGGGGTTGGATTTGAGTGGGACTCGCGCATGAGTGGGTAGAATTGTCAAAGCTTATTTCTTGGGTAGCATTGAAAATTGGGTTGAGCAAATATTCTGTTAGTGGGACGGATTGTGAAGGACCTGCCTAGTATGGGCCAACAGGCCTGCTGCAGTGTTCCTCCTTTCTTATGTTCTTATGTTCTTATGTTAACTATGCTGTAGCCATTTTGTTATTAAAAACTGTCAGACCAGGTGCTACTGATCTGACCTGTGATACTAAAAAAAATAAAAATAGGGAATTCGTCCCATTTTGCACTTTTACGGTGACTTTTTTTACTGAGGTTGTGTCCGTGGGAGTTTTGCCCTGTGGGGGGGGGGTCTCAGCCTAGTGATAAGGAAAGGCCGAGGTTTGTCCTTGTAGGATTTTACTCGTCCCTTAAACATTACCCGTTTCATTAGTGTAGATGAATTAATAACTATTCTATGAAGTAAAGTGTTGATGCTATGAGAGTTGGGTGACGCAGCAGCCATCTGGCCAGAGCCAGTCGACCAGATTAACCACAGATACGCAAGTTTCCAATTGAAGAAGGTTGCTGAAGTCTGCTAATCTTCCCAGCTTCCACACGTCACCCCAAGTGCTGATGGCGTACGTGGACACAACGCGCTGTCAGTCTTGCAGCCCTCACGCTGGCTGTCAGTCTTGCAGCCCTCACGCTGGCTGTCAGTCTTGCAGCCCTCACGCTGGCTGTCAGTCTTGCAGCCCTCACGCTGGCTGTCAGTCTTGCAGCCCTCACTCTGGCTGTCAGTCTTTCAGCCCTCACTCTGGCTGTCAGTCTTGCAGCCCTCACGCTGGTTGTCATGTAGTATCACAGTCTTAGTAGAGTGGTGACCTGTTCTTAGCTCAGTGGTGACCTGTTCTTAGCTCAGTGAAGACGTGTCTAGTGTACTCCCTGTGGACTGAATCAAGATGCCCCCTATTGAGCAACTTTACCAGCAGCTTAAGGAGGAATTGAGGGTAGCGAAGCTTGAGATACGGCGATTGACGGAGGAAAACAAGAGGATTCGTAGTAGTCCTCCTGTTGTGAGTCCTCAGGTCAAGAAGGGAACCTGGGCAGTGGCCGGACAGCATGGGACGAAGTTGAAGATCAAGAAGACGAATGGAGAGGTAGTAACGACGAAGAAGAAAGAGACTGCTGTGGAAACTTCGAACTCCTTTTCTGTGCTACCAGACGAATGTGAGTCGACTACTGGGAACGTCACGACGAACTGTACCAAGGAAGGTAAAAACATTGTTGTTGTTGGGGATAGCCAAGTTAGATATATGGATTGGGCCTTCTGCTTGACAGATAGGAGTAGGAGACAGAGGGTTTGCTTTCCTGGGGCTGGGATGGAAGACATTGTTAGCCGGCTTGACAACATCATGCATGGTAATGGGATCAATCCTATTATCTGCCTCAGTGCTGGAGGCAATGATGTATCCAAGCGTAGAAGTGAGGATTTAGTTAGTAGGTATAAGGCAGCAATAGACATCATTAGGAAGAAGGGAGGAGCCCTGTTATATGTGGCATTTTGCCAAGAAGGGTGTTGGAAATGAATGGCTGTCCAGAGCGATTGGTATAAATTGCTGGCTGGACAAACACTGTAAGGATAATGCAGTCCCATTCATTGACAACTGGGACCACTTCTATGGCCGAAATGACATGTATGCCAGGGATGGGGTTCACTTATCCAGGGAAGGTGTAGGATTTCTCGCTAGCTCAGTTGAGGATGTTGTTAGGGCTTTAAACTAGGATTAGTTAGAAGTATGGGTTTAGGAATGGTAAATAATGAGGGCCAAAATATTGATTCAGGCTTTGATATCATAAATCATAACAATAACAGTAATCGAGTGACACAGGGTAATGATAGTAACAGAAATTGTGTAAAACAAAAGCTGAAAAAGGTTTACAAGAAGATACATATCAATGTATTTTATACTAACTGTCGAAGCGCCAGAAATAAAATTACCGAATTACGTTTGATAGCATGTGCTGGGAACTTTGATGTCATTGCAATAACTGAAACATGGTATAATACCAAGAGTCGGGATATGATTGCTGAGTGTCATATTCAGGGGTTTAAGTTGTTCCATGTAGATAGATATAATGGGAAAGGGGGTGGAGTTGCATTGTATGTACGAGAAAATATAAATTTCTGCATAAAAACAGGCATAAAAATAGATGGATCATTAACAGAATCTGTTTGGGTAGAGTTTCTAGAAGGTCAAGAAAAACTGATTCTAGGTGTAATATACCGACCTCCAGGCTTGGATCACGATAGAGGGAGACTTCTTTGGGACGAAATTGTTAGGGCTTCTAGGCACAATAACGTAGTGATAGTAGGGGATTTTAACTTTAGTCAAATTGACTGGACTTCTTTGACCGGTAATCTGGAGTCCAGTGACTTTATGGAAGTAGTTCAGGACTGTTTTCTGAAGCAGTGTGTGACGGAGCCTACCAGAGGTAATAATTTGCTCATAAGAACATAAGAACATAAGAAAGGAGGAACACTGCAGCAGGCCTGTTGGCCCATACTAGGCAGGTCCTTCACAATCCATCCCACTAACAGAATATTTGCTCAACCCAATTTTCAAAGCTACCCAAGAAATAAGCTTTGACAATTCTACCCACTCATGCGCGAGTCCCACTCAAATCCAACCCCTCTCACTCATGAATTTATCCAACCTAAATTTGAAACTACCCAAGGTCCTAGCTTCAATAACCCTACTAGGCAGACTGTTCCACTCATCAACTACCCTATTTCCAAACCAATACTTTCCTATATCCTTTCTAAATCTAAACTTATCTAACTTGAATCCATTATTGCGGGTTCTCTCTTGGAGAGATATCCTCAAGACCTTATTTATATCCCCTTTGTTAATACCCATTTTCCACTTGTATACCTCGATCATGTCTCCCCTCATTCTACGTCTTACAAGTGAATGTAATTTTAGGGTCTTCAATCTTTCTTCGTAAGGAAGATTTCTAATGCTATGTATTAATTTAGTCATTCTACGCTGAATGTTTTCTAACGAATTTATGTCCATTCTGTAATATGGAGACCAGAACTGAGCTGCGTAATCTAGGTGAGGCCTTACTAATGATGTATAAAGCTGTAATATAACCTCTGGACTTCTGTTGCTAACACTTCTTGATATAAATCCCAGTAATCTATTTGCCTTATTACGTACGCTTAGGCATTGCTGTCTTGGTTTAAGGTTGCTGCTTACCATCACCCCCAAGTCCTTCTCGCAATCTGTATGGCTAAGTTCTACGTTATTTAACTTATAAGTGCTTGGGTTATGGACACTCCCGAGCTTCAGAACCTTGCATTTATCTACATTGAACTGCATCTGCCACTTTTCTGACCACGAATTAAGTTTGTCTAAATCTTCCTGAAGTTCTATGACATCTATGTTTGAATCAATTATCCTACCTATCTTCGTGTCGTCGGCGAATTTGCTCATATCACTAGTAATTCCCTCATCAAGGTCATTGATATATATTATAAATAACAATGGGCCTAAGACTGATCCCTGTGGAACACCACTTGTTACAAGTCCCCATTCGGATTTAACCCCATTTATGCACACTCTCTGCTTCCTATTGGTGAGCCATGACTCGATCCATGACAGCACTTTTCCCCCAATGCCATGAGCTGCCACTTTCTTTAACAGTCTCTGGTGCGGTACTCTATCAAAAGCCTTACTAAAGTCTAAATAAACAATATCGAATTCTTTATCGTGATCAACAGCCTCAAAAGCTTTACTGAAGAAGGTTAATAAATTAGATAGGCAGGAACGGCCCTCGTGAATCCATGCTGGGTATCATTAATCAAATTATGGTTATATAGATGGCTTCTAATAATATCAGCTATAATTGACTCTAGTAATTTGCCTACAATTGAGGTCAGGCTTATTGGGCGGTAGTTTGACGGTAGTGACTTGTCCCCTGCTTTAAAAATAGGAATTACATTAGCCATCTTCCACATATCAGACACTACACCTGTTTGAAGAGATAAATTAAAAATGTTAGATATTGGTTCACAGAGTTCCATTTTGCATTCCTTAAGAACCCTTGCAAAAAGCTCATCAGGACCCGGCGATTTATTTTGTTTCAGTCGGTCCAGCTGTTTCATAATCATTTCGCTAGTGACTGTGATATTACATAATTTATCTTCTTCTGGGCCTCTGTAAAAATTAATTACTGGGATATTATTAATGTCTTCCTGTGTGAAAACCGAGAGAAAATAATTATTAAAAATAGAGCACATATCATTCTCCTTGTCAGTAAGATGCCCAAAGTTATTTTTAAGGGGACCTATCTTATCCCTAACTTTTGTTCTATAAACCTGGAAAAACTTTTGGGTTAGTTTTTGAATCCCTAGCAACTTTAATTTCATAGTCCCGTTTAGATTTTCTTATTCCCTTTTAACGTCCCTCTTAATGTCAGTATACTGATTTATAAGATGACCCTCACCTCTTTTTATGCGCCTATAAATTCCTTTCTTCTGCCCTAAAAGATATTTGAGCCTATTATTCATCCATTTTGGGTCATTTCTACTTGATCTAATTTCTTTATACGGGATAAATGTTCTTTGGGCAGCCTGTATAGTGTCAAGAAAACTGTCATATTGATACTCTCTTCTTCACCCCAGTCCACAGTTGATAAGTGTTCTCTAAGTCCATTATAATCTGCTAAGCGAAAATCTGGGACCATTACTGAATTATCCCTACTATCATACATCCATTCAATGCTAAAGGTAATTGACTTGTGGTCGCTTGAGCCGAGTTCCTCTGTAATTTCTAAATTATTAACAAGGGTTTCCTTGCTTGCCAGAACCAAGTCAAGTAGGTTATTTCCCCTTGTAGGTTCTGTTACAAACTGCTTCAAAAAGCAATCCTGAACTACTTCTAAAAAGTCGTTAGATTCTAAATTCCCTGTCATGAAATTCCAATCAATCTGACTAAAGTTAAAGTCCCCTAGAATTACTACGTTATCGTGTCTTGTGGCCTTAACAATTTCCTCCCAAAGTAGTCTCCCTTGTTCCCTATCTAAGTTTGGAAGACGGTAAATCACGCCTAAAATCGACCTAGTCTTGTCAAATAAAGAAACTCTTGTAAATAATCTGGAGATCACTGAAGAGCTTGGAGCTAGTGATCACAAATCCATTACCTTTAATATTACATGGGAGTACGAGAATAGGGATAATACGGTAAAAGTTCCTGATTTTCGTTCTGCCGATTATATTGGACTTAGGGAACACCTGTCTAATCTCGACTGGGGTAATCTAGCTAACGATTACGATGGGATCTGCGTTTATGATTTTTTTCTTAATAATGTACAACGTGCACAGAGTATGTTTATTCCCCAGAGAGAATTTAGGTCAAATAATAACGATCCCAAATGGATTAACAGGAGGCTAAAACATCTATTAGGGGAGAAAAGAGGAATTTATAGGCGCATCAAAAGAGGAGATGTTAACCTTATTGACCAATATGTTCAGTTGAAAAGAGAAGTAAAAAGGGGATTAGAAAGGCTAAACGTGACTATGAGATTAAGGTTGCTAATGAATCAAAGACTAATCCAAAAGGGTTCTTTCAAGTGTACAGGACGAAGGTGAGGGAAAAGGTAGGACCTCTGAAAATTGGGAATGGACAGCTGACGGATAACGAACTGGAAATGTGTTCTCTATTTAATGACTATTTTTGTCAGTCTTTACACAAGAAGACGTAAATGAGATTCCAGAAATTAACTATTATTCAGTTCCTGAAGAATTCAAATTAACTAATATTACTGTCACGAGGGATATGGTTATCAAACAGATAGATAAACTGAAGCAAAATAAGTCCCCAGGACCCGACGAGTTGTTTTCCAGGGTACTTAAAGAATGCAAGATGGAACTTAGTCAGCCATTAACGAATGTGTTTAACACGTCCATCCTAACTGGTGTTGTGCCAGAGATGTGGAAGATAGCTAATGTAGTTCCTATATTCAAATCAGGGATAAGTCCAGTCCATCAAATTACCGTCCAATAAGCCTCACGTCTATAGTAGGCAAATTATTAGAATCAATTATAGCTGATATTATCAGAAGTCACCTTGAAGAACATAATTTGATTAATGAATCTCAGCATGGGTTTACGAGAGGTCGTTCCTGCCTGACAAATTTACTGACGTTTTTCAATAAAACATTTGAGGCAGTAGACAGTGATAAAGAATATGATATAGTTTACTTGGATTTCAGTAAGGCCTTCGATAGAGTACCTCACAAGAGACTCTTAAGAAAGGTGGCAGCTCATGGTATAGGAGGTAAAGTTCTAGCATGGATAGAGGCATGGCTTACCAATAGAAAGCAGAGAGTTTCCATTAATGGGGTCAAATCTGAATGGGGATTTGTCACCAGTGGCGTTCCACAAGGATCAGTTTTGGGCCCATTGTTGTTCATAATTTACATAAATGACCTTGATGAAGGAATTGCAAGTGACATGAGTAAATTTGCTGATGATACAAAATAGGCCGTATAATTCATTCTGAGGAGGATACCAATGAACTCCAGGAGGATTTGGATAAATTAATGTCTTGGTCTGAAAAGTGGCAGATGAAGTTCAATGTGGACAAGTGTAAGGTGCTAGTCGTTGGTAATGAAAATATCCCTCGAATTTATAAACTAGGTGAAGTTGAGCTTGATCATACAGAATGTGAAAAGACTTGGGAGTCATGGTAAGCAGAAATCTAAAGCCAAGACAACAGTGCCTAAGTGTGCGCAATAAGGCTAACAGATTACTAGGATTTATTTCAAGAAGTATAAGCAACAGAAGTCCAAAAGTTATTTTACAACTCTATACATCACTAGTGAGACCTCATTTGGATTATGCAGCTCAGTTTTGGTCTCCTTACTACAGGATGGATATAGATTCATTGGGGAACATACAAAGAAGAATGACTAAAACGATTTACAGTATAAGAAATCTCCCGTATGAAGATAGACTTAGAGCATTGAATCTCCACTCTCTGGAGAGACGTAGAATGAGGGGAGATATCATCGAGGTGTACAAGTGGATGATGGGCATAAACAAAGGAGATATTAATAAAATACTGAGGATATCGAACCAAGTAAGAACCAGAAATAACGGATTTAAATTGGATAAATTTAGATTTAGAAAGGACATAGGCAAGTACTGGTTTTCGAACAGAGTTGTAGATGCGTGGAACAATCTTCCGAGTAGGGTGATAGAGGCTAGGACCTAGGGTGGCTTTAAAAAGAGATTGGACAAATATATGAGTGGGAGGGGCTGGGTTTGATTAGTGTCGTGAGTACAGGAGTAAATTCTTAGGTAGTGGTGGTTTTGATAAGGACCTGCCTTGTATGGGCCAGTAGGCCTTCTGCAATGTTCCTCCATTCTTATATTCTTATGTTCTTATGTTCAGTCTTGCAGCCCTCACTCTGGCTGTCAGTCTTTCAGCCCTCACTCTGGCTGTCAGTCTTGCAGCCCTCACTCTGGCTGTCAGTCTTGCAGCCCTCACTCTGGCTGTCAGTCTTGCAGCCCTCACTCTGGCTGTCAGTCTTGCAGCCCTCACTCTGGCTGTCAGTCTTGCAGCCCTCACTCTGGCTGTCAGTTGGTCAGCTTGTTATCTTTCCTGGGATTTGTTTATCACAGATATTTTATGTAACATCACATATATTTCATTTCCCTTTCGCTTAAAATGATTTTTCGATATTGGCATCAGTGCTCAGAAACATCACTCTCCCTCACAACTGTTGCCCCCAAGCCACACCACTCAACGAGGCTTGTAGAATAACGAATAACCGCGTGGCAGCGCAGTGGCCTGGCTTCGTTAATCCAGGCACCAGCGTACACGCTCGACAGCGCAGTGGCCTGGCTTCGTTAATCCAGGCACCAGCGTACACACGCTCGATACAAAGTTCCTCTTTCAGAATTGTATATCACAAATATTGATATTTCACATCATTTTTTTTTACTATTTTTATTTTATTACACTTTACTTTTCACTATACTTTAACAAACCTGGGTGATGTTTTGATGTCAATGTGATGGTGACCTCACTGTGTACTCACCTGGTCATTACTAGGGCCACTCTTTCCCGGCTTCAAGAGCCTTCTCGTTCCTCTTCTTAAAGCTGTGTATAGATCCTACCACTACTACTTCACTCTCCAGATTGTTTCTGAAGAAATACTTCCTAACGTTCTCATGACTCATCCGAGTTTTCAGCTACCAGTTGTATCCTAATATTCCATCTCTGAAACATTGTGGCCCTGTTTACCTTCTCATTTCCTCTTATTATTTTATAGGTCGTTATCATATCTCCTCTATCCTTCCTGTCCTCCAGACTCATCAGGTTGAGGTCCCTTAACCTCTCCTCATAGGACATACACCTTAGCTCGGGACTAGTCTTCTTGCAAACTTTTGCACTTTCTCTAATTTCTTAACGAGCTTGACCATGTGTGGGTTCCATACTGGTGCTGCATACTCCAGTATGGGCCTGACGTTCACGGTGTACAGTTGTTAGGTAAGACACATATGCAACAGTTAGGTATCTTTACTTCTAAACGTATCGCCTACACTGTAGACTTCATCAGTCGAGTACAGAAAAGTTGGAAGAAGCAGAAGAGATGTGAAGACGATGTAATCAGTCCATTACCCTTGAAGACGTAGGTTAGAGGTGGTCAGCCCCTCAGCCTGGAGAAGAGTATTGTTCCATAGTCTCAGACTATGGAACAATACTCTTCTGCTTCCACTAACTTTTCTGTATTCGAATAAAGAAGCCTACTGTGTAGGCGACATGTTTCGAAATAAAGATACCTAACTGTGGCATTTGTGTCTTACCTAACAACCTGTCGGTATTTTACAAAATTTAAATAATCACGGTGTAGAGTGTCGTGAATGATTCCTTACTGAGATGTTGAAACATTCTTAGGTGTGCCAGGCGGCCATGTGCTGCGGTAGTTATCTGGTTGATGTGCGCCTCAGGAGATGTGCTCGGTATAATACTCACCCCAAGATGTGTGTGTGTGCGTGTGTACTCACCTCATTGTACTCACCTAATTGTAGTTGCAGGGGTCGATTCACAGCTCCTGGCCCCCCTCTTCACTGGCCGCTACTGGGTCACTCTCCCTGCGCCAAGAGCTTTATCATACCTCTTCTTAAAGCTATGTTTGGAGCCTGCCTCCGTTACTTCGCTTCCTAAGCTATTCCACTTCCTGACCACTCTGTGACTGAAGAAATGCTTCCTAACATCTCTGTGATTCATCTGAGTCTTCAACTTCCAACTGTGTCCCCTTGTTGCTGTGTCACATCTCTGGAACATTCTGTCTCTGTCCACTTTGTCAATTCCTCTCAGCATCTTATATGTTGTTATCATGTCCCCCCTATCTCTCCTGTCCTCCAGTGTCGTCAGGTCGATTTCCCTTAACCTCTCCTCGTAGGACATACCCCTTAGCTCCGGGACTAGTCTTGTTGCAAACCTTTGCACTTTCTCGAGCTTCTTCACGTGCTTGGCTAGATGTGGGTTCCAAACTGGTGCTGCATACTCCAGTATGGGCCTAACGTACACAGTATACAGGGTCCTGAACGATTCTTTATTAAGATGTCGGAATGCTGTTCTTAGGTTAGCTAGACGCCCATATGCTGCAGCAGTTATTTGGTTGATGTGCGCCTCAGGAGATGTTCTTGGTGTTATAATCACCCCAAGATCTTTTTCTTTGATTGAGGTTTGCAGTCTCTGGCCCACTAGACTGTACTGCGTCTGCGGTCTTCTTTGCCCTTCCCAATCTTCATGACTTTGCACTTGGTGGGGTTGAACTCCAGGAGCCAATTGCTGGACCAGGCTTGCAGCCTGTCCAGATCCCTTTGTAGTTCTGCCTGATCCTCGTCCGATTGAATTCTTCTCATCAACTTCACATCATCTGCAAACAGGGACACTTCGGACTCCTGTGTGTGTGTGTGTGTGTGTGTGTGTGTGTGAGTGTATGTGCGTTTGGGAGTATTCACCTAATTGCACTCATCTAATTGAGGCTGCTGGGGTCGATTCATTGCTCCTGGCCCCTTCTCTTCACTGGTCGCTACTAGGTCCTCTCTCCCTGGTTCCTGCCCCCAATACGTCACTTTCCAGACCATTTCACTTCCTGAATACTCTATGACTGACGAAATACTTCCTAACATCCCTTTAACTCATTTGGGTCTTTAACTTCCAATTGTGACCCCTTGTTTCGGTGTCCCATATCTGGAACATTCTGTCTCTATCAACTTTGTCAATTCATGGCAGTATTTTATATGTTGTCATCATGTCACCCTTTACCCTCCTGTCCTCCAGTGTCGTCAGGCAGATTTCCCTTAACCTTTCTTCGTAGGACATTTCCCTTAGCTCTGGGACTACTCTTGTTGCAATCCTTTGCAATTTCTCTAATTTCCTGACGTGCTTGACCAGGTGTGGGTTCCAAACTGGTGCTGCATACTTCAATATGGACCTAACGTACACGGTGTACAGAATCTTGAACGATTCCTTACTTAGGTATCGGAACGCTATTCATAGGTTTGCCAGGCACCCATATGCTGCAGCAGTTATCTGGTTGATGTGCGCCTCAGGAGATGTGCTCGGTATTATACTCACTTCAAGATCCTTTTCCTTGAGTGAGGTTTGCAGTCTTTTAGCCACCTAGCCTATACTCTGTCTGAGGTCTTCTTTGCCCTTCCCCGATCTTCATGATTTTGCATTCGGCGGGGTTAAATTCGAGGAGCCAGTTGCTGGACCAGGTGTCCAGCCTGTCCAGGTCTCTTTGTAGTCCTGCTTGATCCTCATCTGATTTAATTCTCCTTATTAACTTCACATCATCTGCAAACAGGGACACTTCTGAGTCAATTCCTTCTTCATGTCATTCACATATACCAAAAACAGCACAGGTCCTAGAACTGACCCCTGTGGAACCCCTCTCGTCACAGGCGCCCACTCTGCCACCTTGTCACGTACCATGACTCGTTGGTGCCTCACTGTCAGATATTCTCTGATACATTGTTGTGCCTTTCCTGTTATGTGTGCCTGATCCTCTAGCTTTAGCACTAATCTGTTGTGAGGAACTGTGTCAAAAGGCCTTCTTGCAGTCCAAGAAAATGCAATCTATCCCCCCTCTCTCTCTCTCTCCAGTGTCTTCCGTTACCTTGTCATAAAACTTCAATAGGTTTGTGACACAGGATCTCCCTTCCCTGAAACCGCGCTGGTTGTCGTTTATAAGCTTGTTCCTTTCTAGGTGCTCCACCACTCTCCTCCTGATGATCTTCTCCATGACTTTGCATACTATACACGTCAGTGACACTGGTCTGTAGTTTAATGCCTCGTGTCTGTCTCTTTTCTTATAAATTGTGACTACATTTGCCATCTTCCGTATCTCAGTTAGTTGCCGAGTTTCACTGGATGTGTAGAAGATTTTTGTTAGTGGCTCACACAGCGTCTCTGCTCCCTCTCTAAGAACCCACGGAGATATGTTGTCAGGTCCCACCGCCTATGTGGTATCTAGTTCACTTAGCAGCGTCTCCACCTCCTCCTCGGTTGTGTGTATTTCATCCAGCACTTGTTGGTGTACCTCACTATTCTGACTTCCCGGAGTCCTTCCTGTCTTCTCTGTGAATACTTCTTTAAATCTCATGTTGAGCTCCTCACATCTTGGTAGTTTCTTGTGAGCTCCCCAACTTCCTTCCTCAGCCTGATTACCTGGTCCTTGACTGCTGTTTTCCTCCTGACGAGTGTGTTTGAGTGTGTGTGAGTGTGTGTGTGTGTGTTGCATTCACACATATTGTTACCTCTGAGTCAAGATTGTTATTAATTCTTAACAACTACAATGATAATATCAACAAAGAAAGCTTACCGAAAAAGACAAAATGGAACTATTAAAAAACACTAGTTCCTAACAATATTTTTTATTAATCAATAAATTCTGTAAATTGAATTCGTTTGACCATTTTGTGAGTTTTAAACCCCGACCAGATGGCTTTATCGATATTCAATATAAACATTTTATAATCTTTTAAAGTCGTCGCATTTTACTGCAGCACGAATTTTCAAAGCAAACTACACACACATCTTCCTTTATTGGTAATATAATTAATATTTAGCAGAATTATTATACATAAATATTCAATTTCTCTGTTTTTCTATTTCCATCCTCCCCCTTCCGTTCATTGTACCCTACTCCCATTAACACACTCAGCACTCTGTTTCCCTTTCCCAGTTCTATGTCTCTGTCTGTTTGTCTGTCTGTCTATCTATCTGTCTGTCTATCTATCTGTCTGTCTGTCTGTCTGTCTGTCTGTCTGTCTGTCTCTGTCTGCTCTCTCTTTTTTCTTTCTCTCTTTTTCTCTTCTTTTCTCTCTCTTCTCTCTCTCTCTCTCTCTCTCTTCTCCTCTCTCTCTCTCTCTCTCTCTCTACACAAGGATTCCACAAGATTAGGTTAAGGTCCTAGCTTTATTTACAAGCTAAGGGCTGTTACCTACATCAGCTCATTTGAAAGTATTATTATTATTATGAGATATACAAATATGGAACAGGATGAAGTTAAAGCCATCTGTTGGCCACCAATTTCATTTGAACAACTGACTTTATTTCATTGATATCTTTATGCTATATGAACATGTTCTAGACTCGAGCCATTCTAGGAATAAATGATCTAAGATGAATTGATGTTCTGGAGAATGGTACAGTCAGAGCCTAGTTGGTAATGCTACCCAAGACGGGCAGCAAGCGGCAACTACACATTTTCTCACTGTCCTCGGAGTGGAGCTAAGTGTGGTACTTTGACAATACTGGGCTTGTACATAACAGTAAACCACCCACGTCCTTACAGTGATGAGGCTCTGCTAAATTGACAGATCTATCCAGGCTGGGTCCAGGCAAGAGATGAGCCGTCTTGCTTTGTTCTCTATTCTGTCAAGAAGTCACAGATGACACGGAGGGCAGGCAATCCAAGAAATTGAGCATACTCAGGGTGTTAGAGTACTTGTGCCTCATACAGAACCTAGCAACCTCTACTATCGAGCAGGTACGAAATACATCGAAGTGCTGTAAATTTCTTGACCGTCTTGTTTGCAAGATTTACGACGTTGTTCTTCATAGTCAGTTTGGAGTCACATTTCACCCCAAGGATATCAACTTCTTCCTACCACTGCTCCAGCATAACCATCATGGTGCCTAGAGACCACCATCATTTGTTTTTTCTCAGGAGTAAATGTGACCTGCTATTATTTTCCACAAGCTGATATAGCTGTAAGCTAGTGCTTGACATAACTCTCTCTCTCTCTCTCTCTCTCTCTCTCTCTCTCTCTCTCTCTCTCTCTCTCTCTTCTCTTCTCTCTCTCTCTCTCTCTCTCTCTCTCTCTCTCTCTCTCTCTCTCTCTCTCTCTCTCTCTCTCTCTCTCTCTCTCTTCTCTCTCTCTCTCTCTCTCTCTCTCTCTCTCTCTCTCTCTCTCTCTCTCTCTCTCTCTCTCTCTCTCTCTCTCTCTCTCTCCTTTCAGAATATTCACTAATTTGTCCTTACCTGATGTTTAATTATGACACTTGCCATGTTTGCTCCTCCACGACGTTTGCAGCAACAGTCAATCCATTTCTTAAAACTTTCTGTAGAGCTTCCTGATATGCCTGTGACTTCTTCGTCTACCATTCCCTCGTGTACCAGTTGTCTGCCTCTGCTTAAGTTCACAGAATATTTTCCATATCATTAGTAAGTCGTCCTTGGTTCTTGTATTCTATAATGTTGCCATATTGAGTAAAGTTAGTCTCTCCTCGCAGTTAATTTCCCTTAGCTCCGGAAATAGTAATGTTAAACATTTGCGCATTCTCCAATGAGGGTTCCATGCTGGTGCTGTGGACTCCCGTATTGATTTGATGTATATCGTATACAGAGTCGTGAACTACTCTATGAAATTCCTGAAAGCTGAAGTTAGCTTTGCCATATGCATATTTGCTGAAGGGAAAATTCACTTGAAGTGCACCACTGGTGATTTGCTTGACACTGCTCATTCTTAGCCCTTTCTCCTTGAGTGATGTTGACAACTTGTTGGTAGACTCTATACTCACTATCACATCTTACTCATTCCTGAACTTGAATAACCTTGCAGACTGACCTGTCCTGCAGTGTGTTCCGGTCCTGCAGTGTGTCCCGGTCCCTACAGTGTGTCCCGGTCCTGCAGTGTGTTCCGGTACTGCAGTGTGTTCCGGTCCCGCAGTTTGTCCTGGTTCCGCAGTGTTCCGGTCCTGCAGTGTGTTCCGGTCCTGCAGTGTGTTCCGGTCCTGCAGTGTGTTCCGGTTCTGCAGTGTGTTCCGGTCCTGCAGTGTGTTCCGGTCCTGCAGTGTGTTCCGGTCCCACATTGTATCCTGGTCCCGCATTGTGTTCTGATCCCGCAGTGTATCCAGGTCCCGCAGTGTGTTCCGGTCCCGCAGTGTGTCCCGGTCCTGCAGTGTGTCCCGGTCCCACAGTGTGTCCCGATCCCACAGTGTGTTCCAGTCCCGCAGTGTATTCCGGTCCTGCATTGTGTCCCGGTCCCGCAGTGTGTCCCGGTCCCGCAGTGTGTCCCGGTCCCGCAGTATGTCCCGGTCTCTTTGAAGTGGATGAGTCTCCTCGTCAGTTCTGGTTTTTCTTCACCTGTATTTCACATCACTTGATTACAGGGATGCACCTGAGTCTCTATCTTCCACTATGTCAGTCACATCAAGAAATAAGAACCCAATGGAAATAAGTCACTTTGTCTGACTTTTTTGGGTTATCCTAGATTCACTACACATATGCTGCTATGTATGATAATCTATGTAACTGTATTTGTGTATACCTGAATAAACTTACTTACTAATCCCAATACTAAGCTTACTGATCCCCACTATATTACATTTGCCCTTTTTGACACATCTCAGTTGTTTACTCTGTCTCCTTGTTAGGTACCCAATTTCCTTAATATTTCCCTGTGTTCTTCTCAAGCCTTATTCCTAGTCTCTTGTGTGGCACAGTGTAAATGTTTTCTTGCAGTCCAGGAATATGCAGGCTATCCGCCCCTTTCTCTCTTGTCTCATTTCTTTCAATGGAAAGAACGGTTCATGGCGAGCTGCTCCATATATATACACAACTTATCACTTCCTTACGTCTCTCACCTCCTCACTCACGCCCTAAGACGTCCACCAGTTGAAATCCACTTTCATTCATAAACTTCTGATGTCAGTTTGCTCACAAATCTCCTTCCATACTTTGAAAAGTTAGATAGACATTGTCAGAGTGTATATGATTTCTGAGATGACATTCCCTTGCGATTCCATGCTACTGACAACACCAAAATAACATCAAACTGACAATCCACAATAGATTTTTAATTTCAACTTTAACTTCATGATCAGCCGATCACCAAAGCTGAACTTTAGTTTGTCCTGACCGCTGTCGGTAGCGGAACACAAAGTAATGTCTTTTTCTCGGTTTATACATCAGGTCACTACGTGGTAGACAGGAATCTAGACCAACTTCTCAATAGTATTGCAGTCCTGGATTTTGAAACTACTTAAGTACGTGATCATGAGAGGGTGTCAATTTTTGGACAATCAAATCCCTCTAAAACGACTCACTTTTCTGCTTGTAATCAAGAAATATACCTGTAATCTCGTAGTCCTCGTTTTAATCGGACCATGAATTCATTTAATAAGAAGGAATATCATGTTTATCTACATTATATATATATATATATATATATATATATATATATATATATATTATATATATATATATATATATGATGTATATAATATATATATATATATAGATGTTAATAAACATGATATTCCTTCTTTTCATTAAATATATTTCATGGTGATAAACTCTGACAGTCTCAAGTAGATCTTATTACAAAGAAAAGTGGATCTGTTAAATGTATTTAGTGTAAAATTGCACTCAGTGATCTATACAATAGTTTCTAAATATAATATATAATATATATATATATATATATATATATATATATATTATATATATATATATATATATATATATATATATATATATATATATATATATATATATATATATATATATATATATATATATATATATATGACTGAGGGATGACATGGGCATGTTTTTATTTTTTATTCAAAATCCAGTATTGAGGTTATGTCAGAAATTTTGGGTCTCGGCCATAAAAAAAAATAATTCAGATTGTCGACCCTTAGTCTCATTAACGGCTCACTAAACACCGAGTCATATTGAGACTTAAATATCTCACTCGTTTCTTTGTTGTCATTGGTTTACGTCCCACCTCATTTAAGAAGGCCCCAATACTGGAAGTGGCTTTTGATCTAGATTTGGCAATTGAAAAGAAATATTTTGTATTTCAGCTTCATTTATAGTTTTGAGTTATTTCTGTCTTTCCAGGTTCTTGCTTGATTAATTTAACTTAGGTTCTATATTTTCTATTTCTCTAGCCAGTGCCTCCTTCTGTATTCTAGATAGACCAACCCATTCGAGAAGTTCTGTGATTCTTCGCCTTCACCTGTAGAGGGACCGTCTCTCTCTTTCTAGTTTATATCTCTTCATTTTCCTTAGGGAAAAGTGCCTTGAGCATACTTCAAGTGCCACAGAGTTGATTCTTTCTAGGCACTGGTTTGGATCTATTATAATTAAGATATGGTCCCAGCGTGTTTCGTTAAGGACATGGTTAATTTAATCCCAATGAATGTGCTTGTTACTGAAGTTGATTTTGGTGAAAACACTCTCATAATTGATCCAATTTTACTGTACAGGGCCCCTGTGTATACAAGTCCGAATTTCGATTAGGCTGTGATCCAAATAAATAGTCTTCGATACCTGTTATATTACATACCAAGTCGTCATTATTAGTGAAAATAAGGTCAAGTGCATTTTCCACTCTTGTTGGCTCCACTATTTGCTGGCTTAAGGCGATTTTGTTGCACAAATTCAATAACTCATGTGTGTGAGAATTTTAATCTGAGCTATTGTAACATTATTTACCATATTCTTCAACTGTAAATGTCTGAGCACAAGATATTTGGGGCTGGGGTTGAAAGATTTTCTAGACAGTAGTCATTTTTCAATGGCTGTACATACATACATACATGCATATTCACACACATACATACATAGTTAAATTCGTACATACAAGCTTCTATGAACACATACATACAAATACCCTTGCACTAATCTCGTTTGTGGAACTGTGTCAGAAGCCTTCTTACGGTCTCTCTCTTGTCTTACTACTGTCACCTTGTCATATAACTTCAGTAGGTTTGTGACACAGGATTTCCAGTCCCTGAATCCGTGCTGGTTGTCGTTGATAAGCTCATTCCTTTCTAGGTGCTCCACCACTCTTCTCCTCATAATCTTCTCCATGACTTTCCATTCATACATACCTAAACTACAGACCAGTGTCACTGACATGTATAGTATGTAAAGTCACGGAGAAGATAATCAGGAGAAGAGTGGTGGAGCACCTAGAAATGAATGAGCTTATCAACGACAACCAGCACGGATTCAGGGACTGGAAATCCTGTGTCACAAACCTACTGAAGTTACATGACAAGGTGACAGCAGTAAGACAAGAGAGAGACAGTAAGAAGGCTTCTGACACAGTTCCACAAACGAGATTAGTGCAAGGGTTGGAGGACCAGGCAGGTATAACAGGGAAGGCACTACAATGGATCAGAGAATACCTGACAGGGAGGCAGGGAGGCCGCAGCTAGTCATGATATGCAACGAGGTGTCAGACTGGGAGCCTGTGACGAGCGGGGTTCCACAGGGGTCAGTCCAATGGCCGGTGTTGTTTCTGGTATATGTGAATGACATGACGGAAGGAATAGACTCCGAAGTGTCTCTGTTTGCAGACGATGTACAGGTAATGAGGAGAATTCAATCGGAGGAAGACCAGGCAGGACTACAAAGGGATCTGGACAAGCTACACGCCTGGTCCAGCAAATGGCTCCTGGAGTTCAACCCCGCCAAATGCAAAGTCATGAAAATCGGGGAAGGGCAAAGAAGACCGCAGACAGAATATGGTCTAGGGGGCCAAAGACTACAAACCTCACTCAAGGAAAAGGATCTTGGTGTGAGTATAGCACCGAACACATCTCCTGAGGCGCACGTCAACCAAATAACTGCTGCGGCATACAGACGACTAGCTAACCTAAGAATAGCATTCCGACATCTCAGTAAGGAGTCGTTCATGTACGTCAGGCCCATATTGGAGTATGCAGCACTAATTTGGAACCAACACCTGGCCAAGCACGCCAGTAAATTAGAGAAAGTGCAAAGGTTTGCAACGAGACTAGTCCCGAAGTAAAGGGGCATGTCCTATGAGGAGAGGTTAAGGGAAATCGACCTGACGATACTGGAGGACAGGAGGGATAGAAGGGACATGATAACAACATATAAAATACTGAGAGGAATCGACAAGGTAGACAGGGACAGGATGTTTCAGAGATGGGACACAGCAACTAGGAGTCAAAATTAGAATTTGAAGACTCAGATGAATCACAGGGATGTTAGGAAGTATTTCTTCAGTCACAGGAAGTGGAATAGCCTGGAAAGGGAGGGGGTGGAGGCAGGTTCCATACATAGTTTTAAGAAGAGATATGATAAAGCTCACAGAACAGGGAGTGATCTAGTAGTGACCAATGAACAGGCGGGGCGAGGACCTATGAATCGACCCCTGCAACCACAATTAGGTGAGTACATACATACATACATACATACATACATACATACATACATACATACATACATACATACATACATACATACATACATACATACATACACACACACATACACACATACATATGTAAATACGATAAGGCTCTTGAAACCAGGAGAGAGTGAACCTAGTAATGACCAGCAAAGAGGTTGGGCCAGGAGCTGTGAATCGACTCTGTAGCCACATATGGGTGTACTCACCTTTTTGCCGAATACATGTAGGTGGGAACATTCATACTACACATATATATAGATGCACATACATACATTAAGGCCACTCTTACATTTTAGTAAGTTTACTGAGGTACACAATTTTAGATCATTAGATTCCTCTTACATAGTAATGGGTTTGTAAGTTACCTTGGATAAACAAAATAACTTGAATTTATGACTTGGTAAGCTTATTCAGGTACAGATATACATAAATACAGTTACATACATAGCAGCGTATGTGTAGATTACATAAAAAAAATATCAAACAAGTGACTTATTTCCATTGGGGTCTTATGGTCCTTAATTCCGCTGAACATGTAATTAAGTAAGTAAGTTTATTCAGGTATACACAGTTACATTGATTATCATACATAGCAGCATATGTGTAGGAACCTAGGATAACCCAAGAAAGTCAGACAGAGTCTGGCCACTGACTGTGGGTACTACAAAGTTGTGCTCTCTCCCCCTAATACTATGATTGCTTTGGTTCCCAGCCTTGACAAAATTGGCAGCAATATATTCTGGACACTGTGAGCAATTTTATAAACTTGATTTACCTTCAGTTGTTTTACTCTGTAAAGAAACTTTAGTCTGGCATTCTCTTTCTTTACAACATTGTTCCCTATTGGTAGTCCTGACATGCTTGGGTCAAAGGGGATTCCCAGATATTTCACTGAATTTACTGTAATAACAGGTTCCCAATACACTGGACATTACAATTATTTACCCTTTTCAAGTTATGTTTCGTGACAAAGAGCATGACTTCCGTTTTCCCGAGGTGAAGTGATAGTTTGTTGTCTACCACCCATTTGCTACAGGACTCTAGTTCTAGTGATAGTACATTAGTAATGTCTTGTGGGTTTTTACCTGATTTTAACAGAGCACTATCATCTGCGTACAGTAGAAGCTTGCATTTGACACTGACAGGCATGTCATTCACATAGCACAGGAATAGCAAAGGACCCAGGATTCTACCTTGAGGAACCCCACATTTCATCGGTATGCGTTCTAATTCTGTGTTGTTGATCTTGACAATTTGGTTCCTGTTGCTCAGAACTTATGCTTATAGCTTGTTGTTTCTTACATAATATATTGTGGTTGACTATATCGAAGGTCTTTTGTAAGTCTAAGGTTACCATTGCTATGAAACGCCCTAGCGACATTTCAGTTCTCAGGTAGTCCATTAAATTAATGAGGAAGGTGTCGGTTGAATGAGATCTCTTAAAATTTGACTGGTAACTATGGAGAATGTTTTTGTCATTAATATACGTACTATGTACTACTTAACTAGTACTTGACAGTATACCGCTTTCTGTTAGTTTTTATATTAGTTTAATTCAGCCGAATAATTTTAATTAAAGTTTAGCTCATAAACTATGATTAGTTACATCTTCGGTGATGGTGAAAAAGAAAGCTTTACACAAACAATTTACACAAGGGAAATATTTTTTGAGTCTGCAAATAAACATCTTTCTATATTAGTTACACATAATAAAGAATAAAAATTGGTTTTCTTTAACTTTTTTGCAGTTCATTTTCTGTTTTCATTGTGGGTTAACTTAAAAAAAAAAGAGTAGACTGCCAGCACACTGCTTCTTAAAGAATAAAAAAGAAAAGAGATTTTATTTCTTCGTAAAGGTCACAATATGTAATTATAAATATGGTTTGCTAAGTACAAAGAAAGCCAATATCACTATATATTCTATTCTATGTGATTTGCCGGTATGGATCCCGGCCCGGGTCTCTTCCAATTTGGTGACCCGGCATCGGCTCCCCGGGTAGGGAAGTGTCATGTATCGACGTTAAAGGTACATGTGTGACATTCCTTTGGTGGGAAGAGTGGTCCTCTCCGAATCTATGGACAAACGACGTCTCAAAAGGTAGGTTGCTCTAATGGTGGTTGGTACGGGGTGCATTGGAGGCCCTCACAGTGACGTCAGCGGGGGGGGGGGGGATGACGTGCAATGACTGGGAGTAAGGTCTCCAAATCTTTGACAGCCAAGTACATTAGATGTGCCGCCTCATCTTCCCTGGCCCGCCCCACCGGGTTCATCGGGAAGTGTCTGCGGTGAAGGGGCAATGTAGCTGGGCAGTCTAACAGGTAGTGCACCAGGGGTGTCAAAACCATCCTGTCACAGTGGGCATAGAGCTCCTCTCTTGCCCTTTCAACGATCCGTGCAGTGGTGGGATACCCTAAGCGTAGGCGGTGGATAGCCACCCGCAGTTCCCTGGTCTGCTTCCGAATACTTGGAGGGGGCGCCCTGTGAGGCGCCCTGTGAGTCGCCCTGTCATACCAGCGTCGGCTCCGTGAATATCACTATATATAATTTTTAAAACGAATATATGTAGTTTATTTTTATTTCAGCATTTCGGTAAAATTATATGCAATAATACAGAAAGAAAAAGGTCAAGACGAGAAAAGAATGGTTATTGTAGAAACTTGTTTGGATTGGCCTCTTGTAAGTTGCACTCTGGGCAAGCACTGTTGACACCGACACTCTGAGACACTTCTCTCAGACTTACAAGTGGCTATGGTACAAATTTCTAGCTGATTGCAGTAAGGGGAACCCCACACTGCCTACACAATACTAGAAGGGAGATTACTTACTTGGAAAAAAGGTGGCTATGTGTCCTGGTCATCCTTATATATAACCCCTCCTAACACCATGTGCAGTGAAGAAACTTTGTCTGCAAAAGATGGTGAAATTAGTGTCCTGTCTGCACCTCAGAGTCCCCTGGTTCCTTGGGAAGTCCTTGAGTAATATATACAGTAAGTAACACTAGCTTCCAGAATTGAACTTAGGAGACGCGCTGGTACATACCAACACGAGTCGTCCGTCCGCCTAAGACCCACAGATAACTCATTAACGTTTCCCCAGAAAACTGGCCAGATACTGAGAGAAAGAAAGCCTAGTCTTACTGTGACAGGGTCTGGATGGAGGCAGATGTCCACGGTACTTCGGGATCTCCTCCGTGGCCCCAGGACAGATGTTGGGTCACGTGGGGTGTGCTGCCTAATCTCAGCACGTCTGGTTCGTGTGGGGTCTGCTCTGGTAAGAAAGAACTGGGCTCTTTCCCGCCTAGATTCAAGTGTAGAGCTGCCAGTTCTCGTTAGCTAACATAATCTAATGCTTGCCTATTCAGGCCTATAACTACCTATATTAGGGTGTTAGAGCTACACTATTAATACCTAACGTTGCCTTAATAATCCTACTATTAGTCTCTAGCTGTACAAACTTGCCTAGGTGTTCCTAGGTGGATAAATCTATCAATTAAATATATACACAATAGTCACCGTCATCAGCTGGAGTGTGCGTATGTTTTGTTGGGTGTGTGGGTTTATAAACTCCGAGGGCCGATCCACGGTGTGTAAGGCTCCTGACGGCTCCCTTACCCTGTGGAACTTTAGTGACTAAAAAAGTTTCCACAGTTATAACTGACCATAATTTTTAAAGGGGTGGACCGCTAAGCCAGCGGAAGGCCTCGGTCAGATGACCAAAGCTCCACCGGCGGGTCATCATCTGACTAAGACCCGCGTCAGGAAACACTTGTCCTGTTTCCTGACGAATCTTACCTAACCTAACCAAAAGGTCAAGATTATTATTATTATTAAACTTCGTTTGATTTATATATTTTTAGGTGAAAATCTGTTTGTTCTTTTACAGAGTATATTAAACATGAATTTTTGTTTTGACCCTTTAACCATATCACAATATGTAAGAACATAAGAACATGAGAAAGAAGGAACACTGCAGCAGGCCTACTGGCCCATGCGAGGCCCCGGCCTCGCATGGGCCGACTTAAGCCAATGCCGTGACCTGTTCAGGTCAGTCACATTCACTTAAGGCTGTATGATACAGCATCTGACCTAGTAGCACATGCTAGTCAGGTCCAACTCACACCCACCCACACCCACTCATGTATTTATCCAACCTAATTTTAAAACTACACAACGTCTTAGCTTCTATGACGGTACTCTGGAGTTTGTTCCACTCATCCACAACTCTATTCCCAAACAAGTGCTTTTCTATGTCCTTCCTGAATCTATTTTTTTCCAACTTAAAACCATTACTGCGAGTCCTGTCAACACTAGATATTTTTAGCACGCTATTTACATCCCCTTTATTAATTCCTGTTTTCTAGAGTGTGCAGATTCAGGGCCCTCAGTCTATGTAAGAAAAACACACGACAATGGAGGAGCGGAGGGTTAGGGGAGACATGATAACAACATACAAAATACTGCGCAGAATTGACAAGGTGGACAGAGAAAGGATGTTCTAGAGATGGGACACAAGAAACAAGGGGTCACAATTGGAAGTTGAAAACTCAGACGAGTCAAAGAGATGTTAGGAAGTATTTCTTTAGTCATAGAATTGTCAGGAACTGGAATAGTCTAGCAAGTGACGTAGTGGAGGCAGGAACCATACATAGTTTTAAGACGAGGTACGATAAAGCTCATGGAGCTTTAGCAATCAGTGAAGAAGCAGAGCCAGGAGCTATGTATCGACCCCTGCAACCACAAATAGGTGAGCACACACACACACATGATAACGACATACAAAATACTGCGGGGAATCGACAAGGTAGATAGTGACAGGATGTTCCAGAGAGGGAACACAGAAACAAGGGGACACAACTGGAAGCTGAAGACTCAGATGAGTCAAAGGGATGTTAGGAAGCAATTCTTCAGCCATAGAGTAGTTATGAAGTGGAATAGTCTAGCGAACGATATAGTGGAGGCGGGAACCATACATAGTTTTAAGACAAGGTATGATAAAGCTCATATAGCAGGGAGAGCAGAGACCTAGTAGCGGACAGTGAAGAGGAGGGGCCAGGAGCTGAGTCTCGACCCCTGCAACCACAATTAGGTGAGTACATATATATATATATATATATATATATATATATATATATATATATATATATATATATATATATATATATATATAATATGGGGTCCACCTCTGATGTAAATTGTGGGTCCCATAGCCTCGGATAAGTGGATAAAAAGGCTTCAAGGAATAATATTTAGATGTCTTTCTGAAGCCATTTGAATATTCCATTTCCCCTACCACCCCATCTTTTATTAAATATATATAAAATTTATTTCAAGATACAATACATTGTCAAAATACATTAACAAGAATACAATAGTGAGTAAAACAACATAGATGACAACTCAGAGCTACATGTCAAATACTTCGTCCAGCTCCCCGGTAGTGGGCCGCGTGCCCAGAATACTGCAGGCATTTACCCTCTGGATCGCAACACTGAGTCTCTGAAAGAGGAAGCTGGTCGCCCTGTGGTCATTGGTTTCTATGATGAGTTTTCCACCCAGTTCCTTGAGAAACTTTAAAGCACACTTGCCCCATGCTCCATGGGTCTCCGACCCTATTGGGATGAAGTTATAGCAAGAGGGAAGGTCTTCATATTTGCGGGTCTTCTGGGTCTCCCTGTGGCTGGCAGCTCCACTTCCTTCGGCTGAGGAGTGTGGCAGGTAGGTGTCTGCCAATGTGGCATGGCAACACAGGTGTAGTCCCAAGCAATCTGCTTACCATGCTACTAGGGTAGCATGGTGGCTCCATCAGGACGCTTTTGACTTCCATCAGACCTCTGCACTTAGGGTTCCCGTTGAGCTGGGCAACGGGCTGTGGCGAGGCTTCTCTTTATGATGTCATTGACCTCCTCATGTCTAGCATACTTCCCTTCTGATGTGTGACACACTAGACCATGAAGTCCGAATTGATCAGCCGTCGCCCTGCCGCAAATACACCAATGTTCGGTGAGTATGGGGGCGGCTAGGCGAAGAGCAACACCAATCCGAATGGCCTGTGGGTCGAGTCGAGTCCCCAGAGAGGAATTGGGAACAGCTAGAAGGAAATCTCCTGAGTGTGGTGCCTTCACCGCTAGGAGACGAGCTTTGTCCTTTCCTGAAGCGTTGGTGAGCATTGTGTTGGCATTTTTTTCCATGATCGGTTTGTCCCAGTGGGACTGTTTGTGCTCTTTGGGAGGAGCTGGTCTACTGGAGGAGCCTGCCAGGATTTCCCACTGCACTGCTGCTTCAATGAACTTGGGGTCTTGAGCTCCCACCACAGCTCTCAAACGTTCAGGGACAATCCTCTTGACTAATCCACAGGAGGCCAAACACGATGACAGAAATGCAGGTAACGCTACCTGCCTTACTTTGCGCACCCCTATACCTCCCAGTCGCACTGGGAGGGTTGCCTGCTCCCATTGCTGATCCTCTAGTGACAGATTCAGTGCCTTCTTAAAGGTTGATCTCAGGTGTGCGTCATATCTATCTATCTATATATATATATATATATATATATATATATATATATATATATATATATATATATATATATATATATATATATATATATATATATATACATATATGTCGTGCCGATTAGGTAAAACTGGTCAATTAGCAAGAACTCATCTAAAATTAAGTCATTTCTAAAATTTTCTCTTATATGTTTAAAGATATATTATTTTCATTTATGTTAATGTAAGAATTTATAATTTTGTACCAAGAGAAACTTTGAAAACCTACCTAACCTTATTACAACAAGCTCAATTTAATTTAGCCTAATCAAACTAAATATATTTTAGATACATTAACATTAATTTAATAATAAACAAACACAATGAATTATATTTTTTTCGTTATGTTCAGAATGATTTTGGCGAAATTATTGCATACACAAATTTTCGCTTGTCTTATATGGCAAGAAGAGCGTTGCTATTTAAGCCAAAATAGCAAGTTTTACCTAATCGGACGACATATATATATATTTATATATATATATATATATATATATATATATATATATATATATATATATATATATATATATATATATATATATATATATATATATATATATATATATATATATATAATGTCGTGCCGATTAGGTAAAACTGGTCAATTAGCAAGAACTCATCTAAAATTAAGTCCTTTCTAAAATTTTCTCTTATACGTTTAAAGATATATTTTTTTAATTTATGTTAATGTAAGAATTTATAATTTTGTACCAAGAGAAACTTTGAAAACCTACCTAACCTTATTACAACAAGCGCAATTTAAAATAACCTAACCCAACTAAATATATTTTAGATACGTTAACATTAATTTAATAATAAACAAACACAATGAAATATATTTTTTCGTTATGTTCAGAATGATTTTGGCGAAATTATTGCATACACAAATTTTCACTTGTCTTATATGGCAAGGTGAGCGTTGCTATTTAAGCCATAAATCGTATATTTTATTAATAATATATATATATATATATATATATATATATATATATATATATATATATATATATATATATATATATATATATATATATATATATATACATAGTCCCTTGATAATGTGAGTAGTCACGAAAGCGCATGGAATTCCTCTATTTTTTCATAGTGGTTGTCTTGCATATTTTGATATCACCTGTTTACTGTGATCTTTTGCATATATATATATATATATATATATATATATATATATATATATATATATATATATATATATATATATATATATATATAGTCCACACAGGCGGATAAGATCAAGAAAGACATCAGTAGGTATAGGGAGATGAAGTAACCCTTCATTGGCCTTCCCTCTTTCTCCGTGCTCTCCGCATTTGTGATCATCAGTTCCTTGAAGCAGAAATTTCCACTCTTCATAATTCATTTTCCCGCCTGGGCTACCCTTCCCATTTCATAGACTCTGCTTTCTCTCGTGCCAAACGGACTTTCTTCTCTCCTAAACCCTCTACTCCTGAGAACTCTCCAGTCCTCTGCCTTCCCTACATCTCTGGTCTCTCTAATCTCAGCAACTCTCTCCGTTCCTTAGACATCAAACTTACCTTTCGTCAGACTAACACTCTTCGCACTAATCTAGTTCATACCTCCCCTCCCTCCACAGATTCTCCTGGTGTCTACTCTATTTCTTGCTCCTCCTGTTCTCTGCAGTACCTCGGAGAAACTGGCCGATCTCTTTCTGACAGACTCAAGGAGCACAAAAATAGTGTTAGGCTTGCCGACACTAATAATGCTCTTTTCTGTCATGTCAGAGATCACAGTCATCCTATTGATTGGTCTTCTGCTAAAACTGTCTACCCTACGTCCAACTTTCACAGTCGCCGCCTGGTTGAATCCTCCCTTATACACAACTTTCCCTGTATGAATCTTAGCCCTGGCTTTGTCTCTGTTGATGCTTTCCTCTCCCATTACATTGTTAAATGCTCTAAACTTCAGAACACCCGTGACTTAACCTGATTCCTTCCTCTTTCATCTCTTCCCCCTTCTCCTTTTTCTCCTATGGGTTTTCTTTTCTTTCTTTTCTTTTACCTTGTATTTGTCCTATATTTTATTCGCCTTTCCTCCCTCTGTGTTCTCGTCCCACCCTTGCGGACCGCTAGCTTCATTGCAGTGCTCCTTTCCTAGAATATGACTGTCTCCACTACTATTATTACTACTACTACCACTTCCACTACTTACTCCATTATTACCCTACTCTCTTGTACCCTCCCCTGTCTGCCTGCCTATAAATACCCCTTCCTCCGTTTCTGTGTGTTAGTGTGACTTTGTAAATGGTCCAAGTCGGGCCGAAACGTCGTCGTAAGCTCCTCTCTTTTATATGTGCGGGTTGTGTGTGTACAATAGAATAGTCTGCCAAGACTGTATCATACAGAAGAGTCTGCCAAGACTGTATAATACAGTAGAGTCTGCCAAGACTGTATGATACAGTAGAGTCTGCCAAGACTGTATGATACAGTAGAGTCTGTCAAGACTGTATGATACAGTAGAGTCTGCCAAGACTGTATCATACAATAGAATAGTCTGCCAAGACTGTATCATACAGAAGAGTCTGCCAAGACTGTATGATGCAGTAGAGTCTGCCAAGACTGTATGATACAGTAGAGTCTGCCAAGACTGTATGATACAGTAGAGTCTGCCAAGACTGTATCATACAATAGAATAGTCTGCCAAGACTGTATCATACAGAAGGTTCTGCATTATTGACTTGTATGATCAGTGAGAACGTCGTCAAATACCTTATATACATGTGAGTCTGAAGACTGTAGATCAGTAAGTCTGCCAAGACTGTATGATACAGAAGAGTCTGCAAGACTGTATATACAAATAGAAAGTCTGCCAAGACTGTATGATACAGTAAGTCTGCCAAGACTGTATGATACAGTAGAGTCTGCAAGACTGTATGATACAGTAGAGTCTGCCAAGACTGTATCATACAATAGAATAGTCTGCCAAGACTGTATCATACAGAAGAGTCTGCCAAGACTGTATGATGCAGTAGAGTCTGCCAAGACTGTATGATACAGTAGAGTCTGCCAAGACTGTATGATACAGTAGAGTCTGCCAAGACTGTATCATACAATAGAATAGTCTGCCAAGACTGTATCATACAGAAGAGTCTGCCAAGACTGTATGATACAGTAGAGTCTGCCAAAACTGTATGATACAGTAGAGTCTGAAAAGACTGTATGATACAGTAGAGTCTACCAAGACTGTATGATACAGAAGAGTCTGCAAAGACTGTATCATACAATAGAATAGTCTGCCAAGACTGTATGATACAGTAGAGTCTGCCAAGACTGTATGATACAGTAGAGTCTGCCAAGACTGTATGATACAGTAGAGTCTGCTAAGACTGCATCATACAATAGAATAGTCTGCCAAGACTGTATCATACAGAAGAGTCTGCCAAGACTGTATGATGCAGTAGAGTCTGCCAAGACTGTATGATACAGTAGAGTCTGCCAAGACTGTATGATACAGTAGAGTCTGCCAAGACTGTATCATACAATAAAATAGTCTGCCAAGACTGTATCATACAGAAGAGTCTGCCAAGACTGTATGATACAGTAGAGTCTGCCAAGACTGTATGATACAGTAGAGTCTGCCAAGACTGTATGATACAGTAGAGTCTCAACGTACAACAATAGTTCAAGACTGTATGATACAGTAGAGTCTACCAAGACTGTATGATACAGTAGAGTCTACCAAGAGTGTATGATACAGTAGAGTCTACCAAGACTGTATGATACAGTAGAGTCTGCCAAGACTGTATGATACAGTAGAGTCTACCAAGACTGTATGATACAGTAGAGTCTGCCAAGACTGTATGATACAGTAGAGTCTACCAAGACTGTATGATACAGTAGAGTCTACCTCTCAATCAGAATCAATTTTTCAGTGGTTTAATATTTTTTTCAAATCCAGTTTTCATAATAAGAAGATAGGTTAGG
Source organism: Cherax destructor (assembly GCA_009830355.1). Classification (NCBI taxonomy): domain Eukaryota; kingdom Metazoa; phylum Arthropoda; class Malacostraca; order Decapoda; family Parastacidae; genus Cherax; species Cherax destructor. Next base: position 6,213 of record WNWK01020548.1, on the reverse strand, counting down.
TTACAAGAACCTATTAAAACCTATGTTTAATAACAGACTGATTACATAAAAAAAAGCTGCCCCGAAACACATAACAATGAGGTTTTAAGAGAAAAATAGGCATTAATTGATCGTTGGTGCACACTGCTCTGTATAACGTGTATGGTGCAGTACGACAACGTGGGCGTGGGTAGCAGGTCCAGCTGCAGCGTGGGGCAGAGTGGGCTACACGTAGCCAATTGGGCTACTGTTTTTTGGGCCTTTACTATTAAATATTAGACTAAGTGCAAGAATTTGTGAACATTCACACGATATAACGAAATCATTTGAACTGTTCTACTTCTCCAGATCTACCTTGAAGAAACTCAGAAATGGGTCTTTCACCGCAAATCCACCATAGACATTCCTCTCAACATTTCCACACGAGCCTTGCCTGTCTCTCTTCCCCTTCCCCCCTTTCCCCATAACCATAAGCTACACCACCGCTGGACGACTGCTTGCCCCTGCTGCCCCCTTAGTAAGTAAGTTTATTCAGGTATACACAAATACAGTTATATGGATTATTATACATAGCAGCATATGTGTAGAGAACCTAGGATAACCCAAAAAAGTCAGAGTGACTTATTTCCATTGGGGTCCTTTTAATACCTTATTATTATAGTACAAAGGAGATAATATTTTATTATCATGCTATAATGAAGATATACTAGGAATAAGGTAAAATTAGTTGTTTACATTTACACGTGTTAGCTAAAAAAAATAAAAAATAATTCTCCTACGTTTCTGTCGCTACATTCATTATGTACCTTTTGGTTCTCTTCTTGAATTGGTTCATGCTATGATTGGCTTTGACATGTGCAGGCAGTCTGTTCCATTCCTTTATTGCTGTACAATAAAAAGTGTTTGAAGCCTGGCCACTGACTGTGGGAACTACAAAGTTGTGCTCTCTCCCCCTAGTACTATGACTGCTTTGGTTCCCAGCCTTGACAAAATTGGCAGCAAGATATTCTGGACACTGTGAGCAATTATATAAACTTGATTTAATTTAAGTTGTTTTACTCTGTCTTCAATATTCAGCATATCCAATTGTTGTAATTCATCCTGGCCTACATGTTCTCTTGGACCCAGGTCCAGGATGAATCTTACCATTTTGTTCTCGGTGATTTGCAGTTTATCTTTCAGTTTTTTTGTCAAGGCAGAGTACCATGAAGAGCAAGCATAGTCCATATGACATTGTATAAGGGCTAGACATAGGGTCCTGCGAGCCTCAGTAGGTAGACACTGTGCTTGTCTGTAGAGGAACTTCAGTCTGGCATTCGCTTTCTTTACTACACTGTTCCCTATCAATTCTCCTGACATGCATGGGTCAAAGGGGATTCCCAGATATTTTACTGAGGAAACTGAAGTGATGGATTCCCCATTACACCGGACATTAAAATTATTTGCTCTTCTCAGTTTATGTTTCGTGCCAAAGAGTATGGCTTCTGTTTTCCCGAGATGTAACGATAGTTTGTTGTCTACTAACCATTTGTTGCAGGACTCCATTTCTTGTGTTAATACATTAGCTATACCTTGTGGGTCTTTACCTGACACTAACAGAGCACTGTCATCCGCATACAGTAGGAGTTTGCACTTGACACTGATGGGCATATCATTTACATAACATAGGAATGATAAGGGACCCAGAATACTACCTTGGGGAACTCTACATGCTATCGGCAGTGGTTCTGATTCTGTTTTGTTGATTTTGACAATTTGTTTCTTGTTGTTAAGATAGGACTTAAGTCAGTCTACGGAACCTATGCCGATAGCTTGAAGTTTCTTACATAATATATTGTGGTTGACAGTATCGAAAGCCTTTTGCACGTCTAAGGTTACCATTCCTATGAGGTTCCCTATCGACATTTCAGTTCTCATGTAATCCATCAGATTAATTAGGGAGGTGTCGGTTGAATAAGATCTCCTAAAGCCTGATTGGTAACTATGGAGAATGTTGTTGTCACTAAGATACTTAACTACTTGACAGTACACCGCCCTCTCTTGAATTTTGGATATTACACTGAGTATACTAACAGGCTTATAGTTGCCGACATCAGACTTACTATTTTTCTTGAAGATAGAAGTAACTCTGGCCTCCTTGAACCCCTTTGGTACGGTATTAGTGGTGATGGACAAATTTATTATGTGAGCAATGGGGATTGGCAATTCAGAGGCACCATCTTTTAGCAACTTAGACGGGATGTTATCTTGGCCAGTACTCTTAGTTGGGTTTAACCTGCTTAGTTCTTTTTGCACGAAGTCATGAGATACACTTATTAATTGACAACTGTTTGGGGTTACCCCTTTATTTGTATAGTATGTTTTAAAGGTATTTGATTCAGCTGGTAGCTTACTTACTAGTGCTGATGCGACAGATGTATAGTAGAATTTAAAATAATTTGCCACTTTACTTGTTTCGTGGCATACCTCGTTGGATATACCCCAACTGTTTTAGTTGTTTACAATAAAGTTGTTAACGGTGGTCCAACATACGAGACAAGAAAGATGCCAGTGGCATAAGAACATAAGAACATAAGAAAGGAGGAACACTGCAGCAGGCCTGTTGGCCCATACTAGGCAGGTCCTTCACAATCCGTCCCACTAACAGAATATTTGCTCAACCCAATTTTCAATGCTACCCAAGAAATAAGCTTTGACAATTCTACCCACTCATGCGCGAATCCCACTCCCAAAACCAACCCTCTCACTCATGAATTTATCCAACCTAAATTTGAAACTACCCAAGGTCCTAGCTTCAATAACCCTACTAGGCAGACTGTTCCACTCATCAACTACCCTATTTCCAAACCAATACTTTCCTATATCCTTTCTAAATCTAAACTTATCTAACTTGAATCCATTATTGCGGGTTCTCTCTTGGAGAGATATCCTCAAGACCTTATTTATATCCCCTTTGTTAATACCCATTTTCCACTTGTATACCTCGATCATGTCTCCCTCATTCTACGTCTTACAAGTGAATGTAATTTTAGGGTCTTCAATCTTTCTTCGTAAGGAAGATTTCTAATGCTATGTATTAATTTAGTCATTCTACGCTGAATGTTTTCTAACGAATTTATGTCCATTCTGTAATATGGAGACCAGAACTGAGCTGGTAATCTAGGTGAGGCCTTACTAATGATGTATAAAGCTGTAATATAACCTCTGGACTTCTGTTGCTAACACTTCTTGATATAAATCCCAGTAATCTATTTGCCTTATTACGTACGCTTAGGCATTGCTGTCTTGGTTTAAGGTTGCTGCTTACCATCACCCCCAAGTCCTTCTCGCAATCTGTATGGCTAAGTTCTACGTTATTTAACTTATAAGTGCTTGGGTTATGGACACTCCCGAGCTTCAGAACCTTGCATTTATCTACATTGAACTGCATCTGCCACTTTTCTGACCACGAATTAAGTTTGTCTAAATCTTCCTGAAGTTCTATGACATCTATGTTTGAATCAATTATCCTACCTATCTTCGTGTCGTCGGCGAATTTGCTCATATCACTAGTAATTCCCTCATCAAGGTCATTGATATATATTATAAATAACAATGGGCCTAAGACTGATCCCTGTGGAACACCACTTGTTACAAGTCCCCATTCGGATTTAACCCCATTTATGCACACTCTCTGCTTCCTATTGGTGAGCCATGACTCGATCCATGACAGCACTTTTCCCCCAATGCCATGAGCTGCCACTTTCTTTAACAGTCTCTGGTGCGGTACTCTATCAAAAGCCTTACTAAAGTCTAAATAAACAATATCGAATTCTTTATCGTGATCAACAGCCTCAAAAGCTTTACTGAAGAAGGTTAATAAATTAGATAGGCAGGAACGGCCCCTCGTGAATCCATGCTGGGTATCATTAATCAAATTATGGTTATCTAGATGGCTTCTAATAATATCAGCTATAATTGACTCTAGTAATTTGCCTACAATTGAGGTCAGGCTTATTGGGCGGTAGTTTGACGGTAGTGACTTGTCCCCTGCTTTAAAAATAGGAATTACATTAGCCATCTTCCACATATCAGACACTACACCTGTTTAAGAGAGAAATTAAAAATGTTAGATATTGGTTCACAGAGTTCCATTTTGCATTCCTTAAGAACCCTTGCAAAAAGCTCATCAGGACCCGGCGATTTATTTTGTTTCAGTCGGTCCAGCTGTTTCATAATCATTTCGCTAGTGACTGTGATATTACATAATTTATCTTCTTCTGGGCCTCTGTAAAAATTAATTACTGGGATATTATTAATGTCTTCCTGTGTGAAAACCGAGAGAAAATAATTATTAAAAATAGAGCACATATCATTCTCCTTGTCAGTAAGATGCCCAAATTTATTTTTAAGGGGACCTATCTTAGCCACTTCTCTAGTTGAATGTTAAAACACATTACAACCTAGGCCTTGAACTGTTTTATTAATATTACTTACTATTATTATTATTATTATTATTATTTTTATTATTATTATTATTATTATTATTATTATTATTATTATTATTATTGTGCATTTTAAGCACAATTTCCATATTTAATGTCTCAAAATTAGTAAAGAATGACTATTTATTATTCTTAATAATTTTCACTATATACTAGTGTTATATGTAAAGTTAATAATAATGGAATACTTGAACAAAGGCAGTTTCATGTTCTTTCCTTTCTCTTTTTCTGTGTTTGACTTCTCATTCCTCTCGCTCTTGCTTCTCACTTTTTCTTCTACTTCTTCCTCTTTCAACTCTCCTGTTTCCACTGTTATTTCTCCTTTCCGTCTTGTATAGCAACCTTTTTTCCTCTTTTTCTCTCTTCCCCTTTCCTGTTATATCACCAAAATTATTTCCCATCATAACGAAGCCTTTAAAGCTGCCGTCTCTAGTAATCCAGTTGTCAAATACTTGACGATATCTTCTTCGCTTAGTGAAGTCGCAGGTCTCAGCCTCACCAATTTCAGTTCCTCGGTTTGAATCCCGTCACGTTTCTTGGGTATGGCAAGGAAATATATCTAACTAATCTTAATCGTCTTTAAAAATAATTATAATCTCTCCAAGGTATCGTGTGAGCATCCCTCTGGCGATTAATGGCTGAGGGTAAAGAAATGTATATTGTTGTAGTCACGGGGTCTACAGTATATGTATGTGAGAGGAAGAATAACATTTAGTTGTTCCACACACACACGGGGATATAAACCCGCAAGGGTCATACAGTCATACACTAGAAGAGAGGCTTGTAACCCGTCTCTCCCTCACGTGTCACTCTCTGCAGTAAAATAATATATTAAATTAATGAACGGTAATTATTAGTTTATTGTGTCTTTGTCTGCCTGGGTTCATCAACATAAATATTTTATATTTACGTAGCAATTATTGATGTGACGGACTCATCATTTGTTTAATTACGTATCTGTTATTGATGTGACGGACTCATCATTTGTTTAATTACGTATCTGTTATTGATGTGACGGACTCATCATTTGTTTCATTACGTAGCTGTTATTGATGTGACGGACTCATCATTTGTTTAATTACGTATCAAAAATGGAACTCTGTGAACCAATATCTAACATTTTTAATTTATCTCTTCAAACAGGTGTAGTGTCTGATATGTGGAAGATGGCTAATGTAATTCCTATTTTTAAAGCAGGGGACAAGTCACTACCGTCTAACTACCGCCCAATAAGCCTGACCTCAATTGTAGGCAAATTACTAGAGTCAATTATAGCTGATATTATTAGAAGCCATCTAGATAACCATAATTTGATTAATGATACCCAGCATGGATTCACGAGGGGCCGTTCCTGCCTATCTAATTTATTAACCTTCTTCAGTAAAGCTTTTGAGGCTGTTGATCACGATAAAGAATTCGATATTGTTTATTTAGACTTTAGTAAGGCTTTTGATAGAGTACCGCACCAGAGACTGTTAAAGAAAGTGGCAGCTCATGGCATTGGGGAAAAGTGCTGTCATGGATGAGTCATGGCTCACCAATAGGAAGCAGAGAGTGCATAAATGGGGTTAAATCCGAATGGGGACTTGTAACAAGTGGTGTTCCACGGGGTAGTCTTAGGCCCATTGTTATTTATAATATATATCAATGACCTTGATGAGGGAATTACTAGTGATATGAGCAAATTCGCCGACGACACGAAGATAGGTAGGATAATTGATTCAAACATAGATGTCATAGAACTTCAGGA
>WNWK01020547.1:0-35628 GCA_009830355.1 Cherax destructor | reverse complement strand
CCTCCTCCCATGGCAGACATAGGTCTCAAGACACTCCCAAGACAGGGAGCCAAGGCCAGGTCACCAACTGGAAAAGACCCGGGCCGGGAGAGTACCGGCGAATCAAAAAGAAACTTGTCAGTATTGTATACCTGGAGGGTGTTTCGGGGGTCAACGCTCCCGCGGCCAAGTCCTTGACCAGGCCTCCCGGTGGATCAGGGCCTGATCAACCAGACTGTTATTACTGGTCTCACGTGGTCCAACGTACGAACCACAGTCTGTCTGATCCTGTAGTGGCTTTAGGTATCTGTGCAGTTCCCTCTTGAAGACAACCAGGGGTCTATTGGCAATTTCCCTTATGCCTGGTGGGAAGCTGCTGAACAGTCTTGGGCCTTGTACACTTATTGTGTTTTCTCTTAATATACTGATGGCACTCCTACTTTTCATTGTGGATATATTGCACCGTTTGCCCAGTCTTTTGCTTTCGTAGGGAGTGATTTCTGTGTGCAGATTTGAGACTATTCCTTCTAGGATTTTCCAGGTGTAGATTATGATGCATGTCTCTCGCCGTCGCTCCAGTGAGTACAAGTCAAGTGATTCCAAGCGTTCCCAGTAGTTAAGGTGTTTGACGGAACTTATATGTGCAGTAAAGGTTCTCTGTACATTCTCTAGATCTATTATTTCACCTGCCTTGAATATAGATGGTGGTGTACAGCAGTATTCCAGCCTAGAGAGAACAAGGGATTTAAAAAGTATTATAATTGGCTTGGCATCCCTTTTTTTGAAGGTTCACTTTATCCTTCTTACCATTTTCCTAACAGAAGTGATAGTGACACTGTTGTGATACTTGAATGTGAGATCCTCTGACATTAATACTCCCAAGTCCTTCACACTACTTTCCGCTCTCTTGTGTGATTAGAGTTTGTAGTATACTCAGTTCTAGCTATTATTTCCTCCAGTTTTCCATTACAGAGTAGTTAAAATTTGTCCTCATTGAACATTATATTGTTTTCCGTTGCCCATTGGAAAACTTGGCTTATATCTGCTTGGAGATTTACCGTGCCTTCAGTGGATGACAGTTTCATGCAGATTCTAGTATCGTCTGTGAAAGATGACACGGTGCTGTGGTCTACATCTCTGTCTATGTCTAATATGAGGATGAGGAAAGGGATGGGGCCGAGTACTGAGCTTTGTGGAACAGCTCTTTCCTGCTGCAGCCTCCGACTTAACTCTGTTTACCACTACTCTTTGTGTTCAATTGGTTAGAAAGTTGAAGATCCATCTCCCCACTTTGCCAGTTACCCCTTTGGCGCGCATTTTGTGCGCTATTACACCATGGCCGCACTTGTCAAAGGCTTTTGCAAAATCTGTGTATACTATATATGCATTTTGTTTATCTTCCAGTGCATCCAAGACCATATAATAGTGGTTCAGTAGTTGCGAGAAGCAGAATCGACCTGCTCTGAACACTTGCTACCCTTGATTGTGCAATTGTTGTAAATCCAAGTGATTTGCAATCATGCTTCTTAGAACTCTTTTAAAGATTTTTATGATGTAGGGACGTTAGAGCTATTGGTCTATAGTTCTTAGCTATAGCTTTACTGCCACCCTTATGGAGTGGGGCTATATCCGTTGTTTTCAGTGACTGTGGGATTTCACTAACGTCTATGCTCCCTCTCCATAGCATACTTAGGGTCTGTGAGAGGAGTTTCTTGCAGTTCTTAATCAACACAGAGTTCCACGAGTCTGGGCCTGGGGCTGAGTGCATGGTTTTGTTGTTAATGGCTTTCTCAAAGTCCAGTGGAGTAAGGGTTATGTCAGAAATTTTTCATACATAAACAGGGTTTTGAGGCTCATTCATGAAAAAATAATATTTGGATTGTCGATCTTTAGACTGATTTAATGGCTCGCTAAACACAGAGTCGCATTGAGACCAGTATCTTACTCATTTTTGTTCTATCTGTGCACTGTGTAGTATCTGAGGTACTCGGTATCTGCGTGGTATTTACGTTACATAACTCAGTTTCTGTCCAATATCGAAAAAGTATAATGTATACAAATCCTAAAAACTTGTTACCTCAGAAGTGTAGAACTGGTAATGCATAATTATCATTTCCAAATAAACTTCACCATAACAATCTTCAGTAACAGATTTTCGTCAAAATAATAATAATAATAAATCCCAAATGCAGCCATCACAAAGCTTGAAAAACTGCATTTGTTTCTGTTTGAAATGGCCTGTCTGAAGGACATTGAATTAATAGCCATTAAGACTTGAGTTCTACTGGAAGGTGGCGGCAGGCAACACGAATCTAAAAAATCAACATTGAGACGTCACAAGAAGGGAATGAATTACCAAGTTAGATATAAACGAGATGTTGATAAGATGTTAGTGGGTTTTTTTCTCTCAGCTTGGTACATGGAAAAGCCTGATACCTTACAGTTCAGTCCACAGTGAAACTATCGCAGTAGGCAAAACAGTTAAACTAAGTGTATTCAAAACAATTAAGTTTATCATTAATTTTAGAACAATTTATTTTTATTATGAAGTGGGTACTTCACACCCAACCAGCGAAGTGGGTACCTCACACCCACCAGCGAAGAGGGTACCTCACACCCACCAGCGAAGAGGGTACCTCACACCCACCAGCGAAGTGGGTACCTCACACCCACCAGCGAAGTGGGTACCTCACACCCACCAGCGAAGTGGGTCCTCACACCCACCAGCGAAGGGGTACCTCACACCCACCAGCGAAGGGGTCACTCACACCCACCAGCGAAGGGGTACCTCACACCCACCAGCGAAGAGGGTACCTCACACCCACCAGCGAAGTGGGTACCTCACACCCACCAGCGAAGAGGGTACCTCACACCCAACAGCGAAGTGGGTACCTCACACCCACCAGCGAAGAGGGTACCTCACACCCACCAGCGAAGTGGGTACCTCACACCCACCAGCGAAGAGGGTACCTCACACCAACAGCGAAGTGGGTACCTCACACCCACCAGCGAAGTGGGTACCTCACACCCACCAGCGAAGTGGGTACCTCACACCCACCAGCGAAGTGGGTACCTCACACCCACCAGCGAAGTGGGTACCTCACACCCACCAGCGAAGTGGGTACCTCACACCCACCAGCGAAGTTGGTACCTCACACCCACCAGCGAAGTGGGTACCTCACACCCACCAGCGAAGTGGGTACCTCACACCCACCAGCGAAGTGGGTACCTCACACCCACCAGCGAAGAGGGTACCTCACACCCACCAGCGAAGGGTCCTCACACCCACCAGCGAAGTGGGTACCTCACACCCACCAGCGAAGTGGGTACCTCACACCCACCAGCGAAGTGGGTACCTCACACCCACCAGCGAAGTGGGTACCTCACACCCACCAGCGAAGTGGGTACCTCACACCCAACAGCGAAGTGGGTACCTCACACCCAACAGCGAAGTGGGTACCTCACACCCAACAGCGAAGTGGGTACCTCACACCCAACAGCGAAGTGGGTACCTCACACCCAACAGCGAAGTGGGTACCTCACACCCAACAGCGAAGTGGGTACCTCACACCCAACAGCGAAGTGGGTACCTCACACCCAACAGCGAAGTGGGTACCTCACCCACAGCAAGTGGGTACTCACACCCACAGCGAAGTGGGTACCTCACACCCAACAGCGAAGTGGGTACCTCACCCAACAGCGAAGTGGGTACCTCACACCCAACAGCGAAGTGGGTACCTCACACCACAGCGAAGTGGGTACCTCACACCCAACAGCGAAGTGGGTACCTCACACCCAACAGCGAAGTGGGTACCTCACACCCAACAGCGAAGTGGGTACCTCACACCAACAGCGAAGTGGGTACCTCACACCCAACAGCGAAGTGGGTACCTCACACCCAACAGCGAAGTGGGTACCTCACACCCAACAGCGAAGTGGGTACCTCACACCCAACAGCGAAGTGGGTACCTCACACCCAACAGCGAAGTGGGTACCTCACACCCAACAGCGAAGTGGGTACCTCACACCCAACAGCGAAGTGGGTACCTCACACCCAACAGAGAAGTGGGTACCTCACACCAACAGCGAAGTGGGTACCTCACACCCAACAGCGAAGTGGGTACCTCACACCCAACAGCGAAGTGGGTACCTCACACCCAACAGCGAAGTGGGTACCTCACACCCAACAGCGAAGTGGGTACCTCACACCCAACAGGAAGTGGTCTCACCCAGTATGGGCTCCACACCCAACAGCGAAGTGGGTACCTCACACCCAACAGCGAAGTGGGTACTTCACACCCACCAGTGAAGTGGGTACTTCACACCCACCAGTGAAGTGGGTACTTCACACCCACCAGTGAACACCACCGATTAAGAATACTTTAACCCCTAAAACATGAAAGAAAAATAACGTTCACCACTACGTTGTAATGCAATATATATCTTGCATGTTTTAATATAAAGCAACTCACTTTCAAGAGGCAAGAAAAACATAATTAGGTAATTCCTCAATAAATTAAAAGGTAAACACATTATGAAAATTATGAAAACGTTTTAAACTTCTCAGCATTTCATTTTGTCTAATAAAGTAAACCAGGGTAATACTGTTTGAAGGTCAGAGAACTTCTAGTGTGCTACAGGAATATTGTCTGAAAGGTCAGAGAGCTTCTAGTGTGCTACAGGAATATTGTTTGAAGGTCAGGAAGCTCCTAGTGTGCTACAGGATGAGCATACCTTCCTCTCGTTATACTGAACGAGAGTTTGGCTTCCCACGAATTATGCCATTAGGGTATATCCTGTGTTTATTCCTGCTGCATTAGCTTTCCTTCCGTTAAAATAAGGAAATCTGCGATAGCTAAAATTTATTAACCTGAGCGAATGGTGTACATGGAGAGTGTTGAAAATGGCTGGCTGGTACACACATTGTAAAAAAAATAGATACGTAAACTTGTTAGTAAACAAACGACGAATTTTTAGGAAAAGATCTAACAGAAACGGAAAAATATCCACGGAAAGGGAGTTATGAAGGTTTTAGACACTCATGTTAGTATACTAACAAGAAGGTAATAAGAACCAGCTGATGGGTTGTCCATTTTAATGAAATAAGCCAAGTAAAATATTATTATGAATATAAAAACAAGAGCAATAATTACAAGAAAATGGTTTTGTCAGACTAAGGCATTTCACTTCGTATTGAAATTATTACCTATGGAAATTACTAGGACACAGAAACAGAAACCATAACACTATGTTTTATATTGTACAAAAGAACAACTCTAAAGAGACAGGTCCAAACAAACACTACATGAGATCACAAATAAGTTCATTGTTAATGACAAAGAAGTGTACTTTATGAAGAGAATATAATCTATGAGTAAACATTCGAAGTACACAACTATACATGTCTGTTACACGATGAACTGAGGGTGCACCATCAACTACCGTCGCAGGATGAGTTAAGGGTGCACCATCAACTACCGTCGCAGGATGAGTTAAGGGTGCACCATCAACTACCGTCGCAGGATGAGTTAAGGGTGCACCATCAACTACCGTCGCAGGATGAGTTAAGGGTGCACCATCAACTACCGTCGCAGGATGAGTTAAGGGTGCACCATCAACTACCGTCGCAGGATGAGTTAAGGGTGCACGACAAAGTACAGTTCAGGTGGCAAATTTGCTTGAGTTTGTGAAGGGAGGAACCTGATGTCCATCAACAGACATCCACGGCAACTGAAGTAAATATTCATCTTGACATCCATATAAACAACAAAATCTCCAGATTATGGAAAACAGAACAGCAAATTATTATACAAACTAAAACAATGACAATCTTGCACATTATTAAATATTTTAGAGTCATATATACACGTTAGAGTGCTCATTAGAAAGTGGGTGCGGGAGGGAAGAAGAGCGATTAGTGGAATGATGAAGTAAAGAGAGTAGTAATAAGAGAGAAAAAGTTAGCATATGAGAGTTTTTTCAAAGTGGAAATGATACAAGGAGGGAGGAGCATATGGAGAGAAAAGAAGAGGTTAAGAGAGTTTTGAAGGAATGTAAAAGGAGAGCAAATGAGAAAGTGGGTGAGATGCTATCAACAAATTTTGTTGAGAATAAGAAAAAGTTTTGAGTGAGATTAATGAGAAGACAAAGCATAGGGAACGAATGGATTTGACAATTATAAATAAGAGAGTTATTAGAGAGAGAGGTATCAGGAAGATGGAAAGAATATTTTGAGAAACTGTTAAATGTAGATGAAGATAGGGAAGCAGTGATTTCGTGCATTGGGCAAGGAGGTATAACATCTTGCAGGAGTGAGGAAGAGCCAGTTGTGAGTGTGGGGAAAGTGTGTGAGGCAGTGGGTAGAATGAAAGGGGGTAAAGCAGCTGGGATTGATGGGATAAACACAGAAATGTTAAAAGCAGGTAGGGATATAGTTTTTGAGCAGTTGGAGCTTTTATTTAATAAATGTATGGAAGAGGTTAAGGTACCTAAGGATTTGAAGAGAGCGTGCATAGTACCTGTGTACAAAGGCAAAAGGGACAAAAGAGAGTGCAAAAATTATAGGGGAATAAGTCTGTTGAATATAACTGGTAAAGTGTATGGTAGTTTTTATTGAAAGAATTAAGAGTAAGATGGAGAGTAGGATAGCAGATGAACAAGGAGGCTTTAGGAAGGGTAGGGAGTGTGTAGACCAAGTGTTTGCAGTGAAACATACGTTTTTGTGGCATTTATGGATTTGGAAAAAGGCGTATGATAGGATGGATAGGGAGGACAATATGGCAGATATTGCTAATGTATGGAATAGGAGGAGGTAGGTTACTGAAAGCAGGCTCATGTTAGAGTATGTAGGAGAGAGGGAGATTATTTCCCAGTAAAAGTAGGCCTTAGACAGGGATGTGTGATGTCACCATGGTTGTTCAATATATTTAAAGATGGGGTTTTAAGAGAAGTGAATGCTCGGGTGTTGGCAAGAGGTGTGGGGTTAAAATATAAAGAATCTAACACAAAGTGGGAGTTGTCACAGTTGCTCTTTGCTGATGACACTGTGCTATTGGGAGATTCTGAAGAGAATTTGCAGAGGTTGGTGGATGAGTTTGGTAAGGTATGTAAAATAAGGTGTGAGGATAAAAAAATTAGGTAATGAAAGATTGGATATCAAACTGGAGGGAGATATTTAGGAGTGGATTTGTCAGCAGATAGGTTTATGAAAGATGAGGTGAATCATAGAATTGATGAGGAAAAAAAGGTGAGTGGTGCAATGAGGAGTCTGTGGAGACAAAGAACATTATCCATGGAAGCAAAGAGAGGAATGTATGAGGGTATAATTATATCAATGCTCTTATATGGGTGTGAAGCATGGGTGATGAATGTTGCAACAAGGAGAAGGATGGAGGCAGTGGAGATATCGTGTCTAAGGGCAATGTGCGATGTGAATGTAATGCAGAGAATCTATAGTTTGGAAATTAGGAGGAGGTGCAGGGTTATTGTCCAGAGGGCTGAGGAGAGGTTATTGAGGTGGTTCAGATATTTAGAGGATGGAACGAAATAAAATGACTTGGAGAGCATATGAATCTGTAGTGGAAGGAAGGCTGGGTAGGGGTCGGCCTAGGTACGGTTATAGGGAGGGGAAAAGGAGGTTTTGAGTGCCAGGAGCCAGGACTTCCAGCAAGTGTGCGTGAGGGTGTTAGATAGGAGCGAGTGGAGACAAATGATTTTTATGACGATGTGCTGTTGGAGTGTTAGCAAAGTAACATTTATGAAGGGATTCAGGGAAACCGGCAGGCCGGTGGGAAGGTGGAGGTGGGAAGTACAGTGACTGCACTCTGAAGGAGGGGTGTTGAGGTTGCAGTTTTTTTAACTGTAGTGCAAGCTCGCCTTTGGGAAGACAGTGATAGTATAAATGATGATGAAAGTGTTCTATTGATCACATTGCTTGGTGGAAATGCCGAGTTTTACCTATTCACATATATATATATATATATATATATATATATATATATATATATATATATATATATATATATATATATCGTGCCGAATAGGTAAAACTTGCGATTTTGGCTTGCAAGCGAAAAATTGTGTATGCAATAATTTCGAAAAATCATTCTGAAACTAAGGAAAAAATATATTTCATTGTTTATTCTTAAATTGTAAACTTATGTAAAATATATTTAGTTGGATTAAGCTAAATTAAATTGCCCTTGTTATAATAAGGTTAGGCAAGTTTTCTAAGGTTCTTTTGGTACAAAATTATTAATTTTTATATTAACATAAATGAAAAAAAATATATATTAAAATGAATAAGAGAAAATTTTAGAAAGGATTTAATTTTAAGTGAGTTCTTGCTAATTGACCATTTTACCTATTAGGCACGACATTTATATATATATATATATATATATATATATATATATATATATATATATATATATATATATATATATATAAAAATATATCATATACAGTACACGAGGTGTGAGAGATACATGTGTAGTACATATTGTTACATGTTTGTCACTGATTATAATGCGAAAATCTCATCCAGCTCCTCCGAGCTGGGGCGCGTGCCCAGAATACAGCAGGCATTACCCCTCTGAACAGCAGTGCTGAGTCGCTGGAACAGAAAACTAGCTATATAGTCATAGCACAGCATTCCAGTTAATTAACCTAATTAAATAATTGTTCAATAGTTATAAGTTAATTTTAAAGCTGCCCGAAATGTTCTGCATAACGAAGATCTTTCTGTAGAGTATGCCAGTCATGTCAATTAATATTATATTATTTCTATAATGTACTTCTTAGAAATATAGATTGTCATTGTCATTTTTGTCTGCTTTCACCCAACATTCGGATGCTCTCATCCATTTTCTTCATCCAAGCTTTGTTATAAGCTCTCTGGCTTCATTCCGGCTCTCTTACCCGATCTCTTCCCACATTCCAGGCCTTTTATCCAATCTCTTCCCTCATTCGGGAGCGCTTATCCGTTCTCCTGCGTCTTCCTTTCTTCAAATCCAGCTTAATATCTTATCTAAACTTTCTTCGCAGCAGCAGAGATAACTGAGTGAAGGTGTCACAGCGCCGGCCCACCCCACTCAACTTCCCAGGAAAACTCTCATTGAGTTTAAGACACACACCGTATATATTTTCTTCTCATGAATTTAATAAGGATAATGTAGCATGAACACTCGCTCCGGAAAATATCGACCACGCCAATTTACATTTGGAGTTTACGACGTCGATCGGGTGAAGAATTGGACTGAGTATGGAATTTCTAAATGTGGGATTAGTATAGGAATGGGCATGGAGGTAATGGGCATGGGATATCAAAAAGGGTGGGCAATGAGGGGATTAGAGAATATAAAGTAGCCCACGAAGGACAGACATCAGAAAACCTTCGAAATTATCTGCCGAGAAGAAGAATGTAACTACTTTTATCTTTATTTCCTTTAAGACATTCAAGGGCAAGATGCGTGCCATATATCAGAAGGCTCTCTGAACACACTACACTGAGTGGGCAGAGATAATTACAGGGCTCTACTGAAAAAATAAACATGCAGGTGAAGTACATTTAATAAGAAACGGAATCTGGTTTTGACTTGCTATTGATGCTGCTGCTGTTATAGTTTCATAACTATTAATCTACTGTCCACAGGATAGTTATGAGGCGCGCAATAAAAGTGCCGCTTCGGAGTCAAAATCTACTACTAAAATGCTAAGGGTAGTCAAAAGTAGTCGTAGTAATAGTCGTATCACCGCCGCCGCCGCCAACGCCACTGCTCTTCTCTGTCCAGCAGCCTTAGATAGTCCAAATAGTAACCTCAGGCCAGTGCTCTGTGTTTCAGGTCTGTGCCCTGTGTTTCAGGGTGGTGCCCTTTATTTCAGGGACGTGCCCTTTATTTCAGGGTCTTGCCCTGTGTTTCATGATCGTGCTCCATGGTTCAGACCTGTACCCTATGTTTCAGACCTGTGCCTTGTGTTTCAGGATCGTGCCCCGAGTTTCAGGGTCGTGCCCTGTTTCAGGGTCGTGCCCTGTTTCAGGGTCGTGCTCCATGTTTCAGGCCTGTGCCCTGTGTTTCAGAGTCGTGTTTTGTTTTAGGGTCGTGCCCTGTGTTTATGTAAATCCGATACTTTCAAAATATTTGTCCCGTCAATTGTTAATGTGTAGAATAGAGGCTGTGTGGGGGGATTTCACGACTGGGTAGGGTTAGTGGTCCTTATTTCAAACATGAAATTCAGTCCAGAACCTGCCACCCCACTCTGGCTCCTGAAACAGGAGGCAGTGTGAAGGTTCTCGTGTCAGACAGTTGCTATGGTAGGTCTCTGGTCGTGCCGCCTCTATGCACATGTGCACACCTGAATGCATTCACCAATACTCACGTGGTAGTGCTGGGGGCGGGGGATACCTGAGAACTACCTGTACGAGTCACGGAACTGCTTGGTCCAGCTAACAAGTCCCTTGTCTGCGGTGGGTCGTATGGTATAAGAATGCTAATTCACTGCGCAAGGTTATCCTGGAGGGGAAGTCGCCGTCCTCACTGCTGAGATGTGACTGCCCGCCGTCCCAGCCTTCCCCGTCGGCACTCAAAACAGGCGGGCTGAAGGTGTCTATGGCCTATTGTTGTGTAGGTAGTGTGATCACTAAGCTAAGCTAAATTAACTAACTCTACCTTGGCTTAAATAAGTGTAAGTAGTTAATACAGTAGCCTAGGGGTTTATCGTTACTAAGTTATATCTTACAAATTAAGTATATACAGAATTGACACCTTTCTAGGCGTCTCCCCCCTTAACCCCTCATCTGGTTGATAATTGTAAAGGTTTCTGGAAAATTCAAGCTATATTTTCCACAGTTAAAGACATCTATTGACTTTAGAGGGAAGTCTTTTTTATAGTGTCCTGCGATTGCGTTGGCGTCTCAGTGAGAACCATCAGATCCATTTCCTCATATTTCCCCCACGCTACAGAGCCCCACAAACATGTCAAAAACCAAGCCAGGCTCAGCAGCCTCAGAATACAGGGCAAGTAATAAAAATGTGGTTCACAATCGCATACAGTATTACAAAATCAGCGAGTTAAAAGACAGATTTGCTAAGGGTATCAAAATTAGGAATACCTGGTAGCTCTGCAGCTTCCAGTAATGCTTTCACCAAAATGATTTGCTTAGGAAAGCTTTGTTTTATGAAAATACACGTGTTTTGTGAATCTACATCAGGATAACCGAAAATAAAGCGTAGAATAAAAAACACAAGTTAATGCTCCACGCTCTAGAATATGCATAATAATAATAATAATAATAATAATAATAATAATAATAATAATAATAATAATAATAATAATAATAATAATAATAATAATAATAATAATAATAATAATAATAATAATAAAGAAAAGCTAATTACTCGAAAGGATCCCGAATATCGGCCCGTGGTTAGAAAAGCAAAGATTTACAATCTATCGGCGAAGTTCTGGACTTATTGCCATTAGCACTACCAGAGGTGTCCTCCTCCACCAGCAGTAGGCCATCATTACTTGTTCCTGAGTGTTGACGAGTCCCTGAATTACCAGACTTGAAGCTCTAATTGTGTCCCACCTGGCCCAGTCCCCTCACCACTCCTCGAGTGCCTCACGAGACGCTTGACCCAGATCTTACGGTTCAAGTGTGTTCGTCTCGTGTGTCTCGCCCCCACAACCCTTCAGCTTGTCGTCGGGAAAGCTAGACACTGGGCATCTTTCACAGTAATCCCAGTAACAGCATGAATAGCAAAAACGATGCAGACAGGCATTTTCATGTATATAGCTAAAAGAAAGCCTAGCCGATGTAGCTGAGGGGATATTCTATTCCACCGGTTTTAAATACGCAGGTTGGCTGTGTCAGAAGTGTCAGAAGTACAGAAACACTTCTGACACAGCCAACCTGTGTATTTAAAACCGGTGAAATAGAATATCCCCTCAGCTACAGCGGCTAGGCTTTCTTTTAGCTATATCCATGCAAATACATGAAATATAAACCGCTGAGCCCTCATGGTTGTGTCATTATAGTGATTGTGTTATTTTGGCTGTGGTTTTCTTCTGAGGTCGCAAGCCAGAATCAGCACCTTATAAACTAGCTTTTAAGATTTGCCGACCGAATAGAGGGATGACTGGTTCTTACGATGGGAAGGTATAATACAAGGAGGGAAAGAGGTGGAAGAAATGGTTCAGCGAGAAAGAAGAGCTCAGAGTGTGGTGGTGAGAGGCAGCAAGGAGAGTAGAGGCAGCAAGGAGACTGAGATGGCTGGTCATGTGAGACCTTATAGCCACTTCTGACAACTATGCTGCAGGAATTGGTTTATACTTAAGGGAAAAAAGTGGTTTTTTTTTTTTTTTTGGTCAGTTATTTTGGTGTATCCAATTTTCTACTTTATCCATGGAGGTAAAAAAGGAGAATGTACCAGAGTATAGTGGTATGAACACTGATATATGGGTGTCAAGCATGGGGTTTAAATGTTGCAGCGAGAAAATAGGAGGCATTAGAGATGTCAAGTTTGAGGACAATGTGTGATGTCAATAATATGGAGAGAATTAGAAGGGAAGGCGGGGTAGGGGATCGTCCTAGGAACGGATGGAGGGAAGGGGTAAAGGAGGTTTTTGTGTGCAAGCATCTTGGACATCCAGCAGGAATATCTGAGCGTGTTAGGAGTGGAGGCAAATGGCTTCTGGGACCTGGCGAGCTGATGGAGTGTGAGCAGGGTAACATTTTGTAAAGGAATTGATGGAAACGAGTCCTGAAGGTGGGAAGTACAGTGCCTGCACTCTAGAGGAGGGTTTGGGATATTTGCTGTTAGCAGGGACATCTGAACTGCCGTATCTACGCGCCTCTGGCAAGACAGTGATAGTGTGAATAGTGGTGAAAGTGTGTCTTTTTTTTGGGGTCACCCTGCCTCGATGGCAACAGCAAATGTGTTAAAAATTTAGGAGCTTGGAGACTAGAAGGTGTGGGATTACGAAAAACATAATTAAGAGAGCGGTAGAGAGGTTGAGTTGGTTTGGACACACAGCAGGGTACATAAATCTGTGATGGAGGGAAGGGTTCGTCCCAGGAAGAGTTGGAGGGAGGGAAGTTAAGGAGTGCTAGGGGGTCTGAATATCCAACAAGTTTGTGTGAATGAGTTAGGTCGGAGTTGAGGCAAGTGGGTTTTGTGACCCGACCTGCTGTTGGGGTGCCAGCAATGTATCATTTATATGAAGGGATTCAGAGAAAACCGGTAAAGTTGGATTTGAGTCCAGGAAGTGTGAGGTACAGTCCGGAGGGTCATCTGAACTGTGACGTCAATCTGGTAAGACAGAGATTGAATTCGTGAGGAGTGCGGTTCTTGTGTTCTGGGTCGCCTTCCCTAGCTTGCAATTATCTCCCTATAGACGTAATATTGTTTCTCTTCCATTGATCGTGCCATATATGTTACAGACTCATTACATGTATTCTATACTTTCAATTATTATGAAATAAATGATTAAGCTTCCATAATATAATTGAAGGAAAGTGGTGGTCAAGTGGCTGGTGAGGAGACAACTTCACAACAACCAATAAAGTGGCTGGTGAGGAGACAACTTCACAACAACCAATAAAGTGGCTGGTGAGGAGACAACTTCACAACAACCAATAAAGTGGCTGGTGAGGAGACAACTTCACAACAACCAATAAAGTGGCTGGTGAGGAGACAACTTCACAACAACCAATAAAGTGGCTGGTGAGGAGACAACTTCACAACAACCAATAAAGTGGCTGGTGAGGAGACAACTTCACAACAACCAATAAAGTGGCTGGTGAGGAGACAACTTCACAACAACCAATAAAGTGGCTGGTGAGGAGACAACTTCACAACAACCAATAAAGTGGCTGGTGAGGAGACAACTTCACAACAACCAATAAAGTGGCTGGTGAGGAGACAACTTCACAACAACCAGTAGGGAAGTGTTATCTAACAATTTAAGGAAAAGTCTTATTTTAAAGGGAGTTCGGCCTATTACGCACGACATATATATATATATATATATATATATATATATATATATATATATATATATATATATATATATATATATATATATATGTCGTGCCGAATAAGTAAAATTGGTCAATTAGCAAGAACTCGTTTAAAATTAAGTCCATTCTAAAATTTTCTCTCATACGTTTAAATATATATTTTGCACCAAAAGCACCTTAGATACGTTTACAATAATTTAATAATAAACAAACACAATGAAATATATTTTTTTCCTTAGGTTCAGAATGATTTTTGCGAAATTATCGCATACACAAATTTTCGCTTGTCTAATTCGGCAAGAAGAGCGTTGCTATTTAAACCAGAATCGCAAGTTTACTCATTTGGCACGACATATATATATATATATCAATAACCACTGCACTAGCCAGGGGTCGAACCCATGATGCTTTGGCCCGCCTCATGGTGAGCGAAAACAAATGACGCTCTAGTCCACTGAACCACACAATCCTTAAAAGAGTAGCGCATCCAGTAGGACTGAATGTTGTACTCGCTACCCAAGGACATACGGTGGTGTGGACGCCTCTAAGCTAATTTCATTCTTCTCCCTGTTTGGTGTACTAGCTCAACAAGCAGTATATTATATTGTAACCACGAACGAGTGGTATTGATCAATAACTACACTGCACTAGCAGTAGCGAGTACAACATTCAGTGCTACTGGATGCGCTACTCTTAAGGATTGTGTGGTTCAGTGGACTAGAGCGTCAAGTGTTTTCGCTCATCATGAGACGGGCCAAAGCATCATGGGTTCGACCCTGACTAGTGCAGTGTAGTTATTGATTAATACCACTCGTCCGTGGTTACAATATATATATATATATATATATATATATATATATATATATATATATATATATATATATATATATATATATATATATATATATATATATATATATATTATTGTAACCACGGACGAGTGGTATATATATATATACGTATATATATATATATATATGTCGTGCCGATTAGGTAAACCTTGGGATTTTGGCTTAAATAGCAACGCTCACCTTGCCATATAAGACAAGTGAAAATTTGTGTATGCAATATTTTCGCCAAAATCATTCTGAACATAACGAAAAAAATATATTTCATTGTGTTTGTTTATTATTAAATTAATGTTAACGTATCTAAAATATATTTAGTTGGGTTAGGATAAATTAAATTGCGCTTGTTGTAATAAGGTTAGGTAGGTTTTCAAAGTTTCTCTTGGTACAAAATTATAAATTCTTCCATTAACATAAATGAAAAAATATATCTTTAAACGTATAAGATAAAATTTTAGAAAGGACTTAATTTTAGACGAGTTCTTGCTAATTGACCAGTTTTACCTAATCAGCACGACATATATATATATATATATATATATATATATATATATATATATATATATATATGTATGTATGTGTGTGTGTGTGTGTGTGTGTGTGTACTCACCTAGTTGTGGTTGCAGGGGTCGAGACAGCTCCTGGCCCCGCCTCTTCACTGGCCGCTACTGGGTCACTCTCCCTGCGCCATGAGATTTATCATACCTCTTCTTAAAGCTATGTATGGAACCTGCCTCCACTACATCGCTTCCCAAGCTATTCCACTTCCCGACCACTCTGTGACTGAAGAAATACTTCCTAACATCCCTGTGATTCATCTGAGTCTTCAACTTCCAACTGTGTCCCCTTGTTGCTGTGTCCCATCTTTGGAACATTCGAGCCCTGTCCACCTCTTAGTACTTTATACGTTGTTATCATGTCCCCCCTGTCCTCTAGTGTCATCAGGTTGAGTTCCCTTAACCTCTCCTCATAAGACATACCTCTCAGTTCCGGGACTAAACGTGTTGCAATTTTTTGCACTTTCTCCAATTTCTTGATGTGTTTGACTAGGTGAGGGTTCCATACTGGTGCTGCCTACTCCAGTATTGGCCTGACGTACACGGTGTGTGTGTGTGTGTGTTTAAACGTATAAGAGAAAGTTTAGAAAGGACTCAATTTTAAAAGAGTTCTTGCTAATTGACCAGTTTTACCTATTCGGCACGACATATATATATACATACAGTCTATACATAAAATAACGACACTTTTCCATGACATCACAGGTGAGAACGCAAACATTTCGTGTAATTGTTCAGAACTCAAAAATGTAGCGAAAGTTCCGTAATTTGGGACATTTACTGTGCGTACCATGTCAACTTTGACCCGTGATCTTATATTCAGGGCAAGCGCAAAACCAGTAGGGGTCACAGAGGTTCTGGGTGTGGAAAGAGGTGGGATATCATCAGGTTTGATCCGAGGAAAGTGGAGGGCAGCTCTAATTCCTTGCATTAGGAGCTCTTCGCCAAGGTGTGCCCATCTTCCCTTGAATTTCTCAAGTAGTCTGGCCTAGCATCGCAGCGTGGTTTAATATAACCTGCACCTGTAGCCTGTACTTGCAACCTGCACCTGTACCTATAACCTGCACCTGAACCTATAACCTGCACCTGAACCTATAACCTGCACCTGTAGCTTGAACCTGCAACCTGCACCTGTAGCCTGTACCTGGACCTGTAGCCTGAACCTGTAACCTGCACCTGTAGCCTGTACTTGCAACCTGCACCTGTACCTATAACCTGCACCTGAACCTATAACCTGCACCTGAACCTATAACCTGCACCTGTAGCTTGAACCTGCAACCTGCACCTGTAGCCTGTACCTGGACCTGTAGCCTGAACCTGTAACCTGCACCTGTAGCATGTACTTGCAACCTGCACCTGTACCTGAACCTATAACCTGCACCTGTACATGTAGCTTGAACCTGCAACCTGCACTTGTAGCCTGTACTTGTAACCTGCACCTGAACCTAAAACCTGCACCTATAACCTGCAGCTTGCACATGTAGCCTGTACCTGAACCTGTACCCTGCACATGTAGCCTGTACCTGAACCTGTAACCTGCATCTTTAGCTGTGTTGCGCCCCTTGAATTGGGCCTCAATGTATATAATGTATATTTCCATTTTCTATAATTTTATATTGCGAATATTCTCGATTATAGCTAAATCGTTAATATTTTGCTTTATATTATTATTAGACTATTATTTAACTTAGCTATATATATTAGGTAGGATGTAATATTTTATGTTGTGCTCGAGAGTGTGTAGTAACTGCCTTGGTGTTGGCAAACTACTGTTATGCTGCCGGCGTCTAGTTGCGGGGGGGAGTCAGTCTCTGGACACACCTGAGCTGGGTGGTTGTTCCTCCTTCCTCTCTCTCTCTGGCCTGCTGCCCTCGTCGAGTCAACACCTCACTCCTTTTTCTACTTGTTGTCTCGACATTAGACTCTGTTGGGTAGAGTATGCACTCGTTGGTGAGGCGAATCATACTTCTCAGAACTCTGTGTAACTCTGTTCACAGAGAATAGACTAGACAGTGATTTTTCGACGTTGTTCTGGGTTGTGTGTCACTTTGACACTCTTTGATAAAACTCAGGTCTCAAGCTATAGCTCTAGACCTACTTTGATAAGGCATCTGTGCACCGCCACAGTTTGGGATTGTTTATGCTGAACCTAGTTTCAGTAGAAAGGGAGTTTGGTGACTGTTTTGGAGGATCTACTGATGGTCCCCAGTTAGGGTCGAGTTTGTATCTCCTTGTTCCTGACGCTGTGTTGCTGTTGCCTGTTCTATTGCTGTTCGGCGAAGTGGTCATTTTATTGGACAATCAAGCTGTTCTGGTTGTCTGTTTGTTAGAGCAGCTAGCTTACGAGTTGTTCTGTCGTACACTGGTTGAGTCGAGTCTTAGAGTTACCGGGAGCACACTCATACACACATTTATTCTTATTTGTATATATTGTTATTACTGACATTGTACCTGATGGTACTTCTGAGTCATTTATATATATATGTGCCATCAGCACAGACTTATTGTATATGAGAGCAGTGTAGGAGCTACCCTTCTAATTAACCTCCTAATTGATATCTTAATTAATATCTTTATATTTGATTTACTTTGCTACCCTAGATTTTCTCACTTTGATAATAAACCTTTTAAATATATCTGTTTGGTTAGTACCCTATCAGTTGTAATCCCCTTAATCTATATAATATGTCGGATAACTGAACCAGGATACTGACTTTGTTGCAAAAGCCCAGTAACAGGCTGGATGCTAGAAGGGCTTTCCTTTCTAGTGTTCACTGGAGATATCTATTATTAATAGATATCGTGTCATTTTGTAACAAGCTGTGCCTGTAATCTGTAACCTGCACCTGTAGTCTGTACCTGAACCTGTAGCTTGTAACAACCTGTAGCCTGTACCTGAACCTGTAACTGAACCTGAACCTGCCCATGTAGCCTGTACCTGAACCTGTAACCTGCACCTGTAACCTGCACCTGTAGCCTGTACCTGAACCAGTAACCTGCACCTGTAGCCTGTACCTGAACCTGTACCCTGCACCTGTATCTGAACCTGTAACCTGCACATGAACCTGTAACCTGCACATGAACCTGTAACCTGCACCTGTAGCCTGTACCTGAACCTGTAACCTGCACCTGTAGCCTGTACCTGAACCTGTAGCCTGCACCCTGTACCTGCACCTGTAGCCTGCACCCTGCACCTGTAGCCTGTACCTGAACCTGTGCCCTGCACCTGTAACCTGCACCTGAACCTGTACCTGAACCAGTAACCTGCACCTGTAGCCTGTTCCTGAACCAGTAATCTGCACCTGTACCTGCAGCTTGTACCTGAACATGTAACCTACACCTGTGGCCTGTACCTGCACCTGTAGCCTGTACCTGAACCTGTAACCTGCCCATGTAGCCTGTACCTGAACCTGTAACCTGCACCTGTAGCCTGTACCTGAACCAGTAACCTGCACCTGTAGCCTGTACCTGAACCTGTACCTGCAACTGTACCTGAACCTGTAACCTGCACCTGTAGCCTGTACCTTAACCTGCACCTGTCGCCTGTACCTGAACCTGTAACCTGCACCTGAACATGTAGCCTGTACCTGAAGCTGTACCCTGCACCTGAACCAGTAATCTGCACCTGCAGCCTGTACCTGAACCAGTAATCTGCACCTGTAGCCTGTACCTGAACCTGCAGCTTGTAACTGAACCTGTAATCTGCACCTGTAGCCTGTACCTGAACCCTGCACCTGAACCAGTAACCTGCACCTGTAGCCTGTACCTGCACCTGAACCTGTAACCTGTAGCCTGTACCTGAACCTGTAACCTGCACCTGTAGCCTGTCCCTGAACCTGTACCCTGCACCTGAACCAGTAACCTGCACCTGCAGCCTGTACCTGAACCAGTAATCTGCACCTGTAGCCTGTACCTGAACCTTCAGCTTGTACCTGAACCTGTAACCTGCACCTGTATCCTGTACCTGAACCCTGCACCTGAACCAGTAACCTGCACCTGTAGCCTGTACCTGAACCAGTAATCTGCACCTGTAGCCTGTACCTGCACCTGTAGCCTGTACCTGAACCTGTAACCTGCACCTGTAGCCTGTACCTGCACCTGTTCCCTGCACCTGTAGCCTGTACCTGAACCAGTAACCTGCACCTGTAGCCTGTACCTGAGCTTGTAACCTGCACCTGAACCTGTAACCTGCACCTGTAGCCTGTACCTGTAACCTCCACCTGTAGCCTGTACCTGTAACCTCCACCTGTAGCCTGTACCTGTAACCTCCACCTGTAGCCTGTACCTGTAACCTCCACCTGTAGCCTGTACCTGAACCTGTAGCCTGTACCTGAACCTGTACCCTGCACCTGAACCAGTAACCTGCACCTGCAGCCTGTACCTGAACCAGTAATCTGCACCTGTAGCCTGTACCTGAACCTGCAGTTTGTACCTGAACCTGTAACATGCACCTGTAGCCTGTACCTGAACCTGAACCAGTAACCTGCACCTGTAGCCTGTCCTGAACCAGTAACCTGCACCTGTAGCCTGTACCTGAACCCTGCACCTGAACCAGTAACCTGCACATGTAGCCTGTACCTGAACCCTGCACCTGAACCAGTAACCTGCACCTGTAGCCTGTACCTGAACCAGTAGTCTGCACCTGTAACCTGTACCTGAACCTGTTCCCTGCACCTGTAGCCTGTACCTGAACCAGTAACCTGCACCTGTAGCCTGTACCTGAGCTTGTAACCTGCACATGAACCTGTAACCTGCACCTGTAGCCTGTACCTGAACCTGTAACCTGCACCTGTAGCCTGTACCTGAACCTGTAGCCTGTACCTGAACCTGTAGCCTGTACCTGAACCTGTAGCCTGTACCTGAACCTGTACCCTGCACCTGAACCAGTAACCTGCACCCTGTACCTGAACCAGTAATCTGCACCTGTAGCCTGTACCTGCAGCTTGTACCTGAACCTGTAACCTGCACCTGTAGCCTGTACCTGAACCCTGCACCTGTAGCTGTACCTGAACCCCTGCCCAAACCTGACCGCCTGTACCTGACCGTAACCTGCACCTGTCCTGTTCCTGAACCGTAATCTGCACCTGTACCTGCAGCTTGTACCTGAACATGTAACCTCACCTGTGGCCTGTACCTGCACCTGTAGCCTGTGCCTGAACCTGAACCCTGTAGCCTGCCTGAACCTGTAACCTGCACCTGTGCCTGTACCTGAACCAGTAACCTGCACCTGTACCTGTACCTGAACCTGTACCTAATGTCCTGAACCTGTAACCTGCACCTGTAGCCTGTACCTTAACCTGCACCAGTACCTGAACCTGTAACCTGACCTGAACATGTAGCCTGTACCTGAGTACCCTGCACCTGACAGTAACGCCTGCACCTGTCGAACCAGTAATCTGCACCTGTAGCCTGTACCTGAACCTGCACTGAACCTGTAATCTGCACCTGTAGCTGTCCTGAACCCTGCACCTGAACCAGTACCTGCACCGTAGCCTGTACCTGCACCTGAACCGACCTGTAGCCTGTACCTGAACCTGTAACCTGCACCTGTAGCCTGTCCCTGAACCTGTACCCTGCACCTGAACCAGTAACCTGCACCTGCAGCCTGTACCTGAACCAGTAATCTGCACCTGTAGCCTGTACCTGAACCTTCAGCTTGTACCTGAACCTGTAACCTGCACCTGTATCCTGTACCTGAACCCTGACCTGAACCAGTAACCTGCACTGTAGCCTGTACCTGAACCAGTAATCTGCACCTGTAGCCTGTACCTGCACCTGTAGCCTGTACCCCTGAACCTGTACCTGCACCTGTAGACCTGTACCTGCACCTGTTCCCTGCACCTGTAGCCTGTACCTCGAACCGTAACCTGCACCTGTAGCCTGTACCTGACTTAACCTGCACCTGACCTGTAAACCTCCACCTGTAGCCTGTACCTGAACCTCCACCTGTAGCCTGTACCTGTAACCTCCACCTGTAGCCTGTACCTGTAACCTCCACCTGTAGCCTGTACCTGTAACCTCCACCTGTAGCCTGTACCTGAACCTGTACCCTGCACCTGAACCAGTAACCTGCACCTGCAGCCTGTACCTGAACCAGTAATCTGCACCTGTAGCCTGTACCTGAACCTGCAGTTTGTACCTGAACCTGTAACATGCACCTGTAGCCTGTACCTGAACCTGAACCAGTAACCTGCACCTGTAGCCTGTACCTGAACCAGTAACCTGCACCTGTAGCCTGTACCTGAACCCTGCACCTGAACCAGTAACCTGCACCTGTAGCCTGTACCTGAACCCTGCACCTGAACCAGTAACCTGCACCTGTAGCCTGTACCTGAACCAGTAGATCTGCACCTGTAACCTGTACCTGAACCTGTTCCCTGCACCTGTAGCCTGTACCTGAACCAGTAACCTGCACCTGTAGCCTGTACCTGAGCTTGTAACCTGCACATGAACCTGTAACCTGCACCTGTAGCCTGTACCTGAACCTGTAACCTGCACCTGTAGCCTGTACCTGAACCTGTAGCCTGTACCTGAACCTGTACCTGCACCTGAACCAGTAACCTGCCTGCAGCCTGTACCTGAACCAGTAACCTGCACCCTGTACCTGAACCAGTAATCTGCACCTGTAGCCTGTACCTGCACCCTGCACCTGAACCAGTAACCTGCACCTGTAGCCTGTACCTGAACCCTGCACCTGAACCAGTAACCTGCACCTGTAGCCTGTACCTGACCCTGTAACCTGCACCTGTAGCCTGTACCTGAACCTGTTCCCTGCACCTGTAGCCTGTACCTGAACCAGTAACCTGCACCTGTAGCCTGTACATGAGCTTGTAACCTGCACCTGAACCTGTAACCTGCACCTGTAGCCTGTACCTGAACCTGTAACCTGCACCTGTAGCCTGTACCTGAACCTGTAACCTGCACCTGAACCTGTAACCTGCACCTGTACTTGTGAGCAGTATATATACTGTGCTAAATGTAAGTGTTTTTGAACTGCAGTTGAGTGTTTCATATTTCACACTGAGAAGAGCTAAACCCGTAGGGGCCAAAGAGCGCTTGGAGAATGGTATGTCGATCTAGGGAAGAGGGGGGAGAGGTTAGCTCCAGTTCCTTGGATCAAGAGCCCTTCCCCCTCCCCCTCCCCTTCCCTCAAGGCTGCCCTCTGAAGGGGCTCGCTACCACAGGTTTGGTTGCTTTTATTAAGTTTGAAGGCTATCGACTAGGCAATGGTCATTAAGGCTGGATAACAGAGACGGATGGAAAAGTTGAAAGTTGATCCCATCTATCAGAAATCTTTCTTACGAGGATAGACTGACCGCACGTTATCCGCGTCCTCTCGAAAAGCGTAAAATTAGCACGGATTGGGGGGATACGACCGAAGTGTATAAATGGAAGACAGGAATAAATAAAGAGGACATAGATAATGTACTGAAAATATCTAGCAAAGACAGACTCGCAGTAATGGGTTAAAGTTGGAAAAATTAGATTTAGAAAGGGTAGATGGAAGCACTGGTTTGGTAAGAGATATATGGAGAAGTGGAGCGAAGTGCTGAGTAGCGTCACTGCAGCGAGAACCACAGGTGGCTTTAACAATAGTTCAGACAACTGCACGAGTGGGTGTGGGTGGGTGTGACTTGCCTAGCA
Source organism: Cherax destructor (assembly GCA_009830355.1). Taxonomy (NCBI): domain Eukaryota; kingdom Metazoa; phylum Arthropoda; class Malacostraca; order Decapoda; family Parastacidae; genus Cherax; species Cherax destructor. The sequence goes on along the minus strand of WNWK01020547.1, from coordinate 12,580 downwards.
TGGGCAAGTAGGCTTGCTGCAGTGTTCATCAATTCTTATGTTCTTATATCACCTGTTCACCACAAGTCAAGAACAAAACCCCAATACAAGCACTCGAACAAGTTCACCTTGTGTATACACAGATACATACGCCCCACTCAGTGAATATGCAGGTGTATACACAGATACATACGCCCCACTCAGTGAATATGCAGGTGTATACACAGATACATACGCCCCACTCAGTGAATATGCAGGTGTATACACAGATACATACGCCCCACTCAGTGAATATGCAGGTGTATACACAGATACATACGCCCCACTCAGTGAATATGCAGGTGTATACACAGATACATACGCCCCACTCAGTGAATATGCAGGTGTATACACAGATACATACGCCCCACTCAGTGAATATGCAGGTGTATACACAGATATATACGCCCCACTCAGTGAATATGCAGGTGTATACACAGATACATACGCCCCACTCAGTGAATATGCAGGTGTATACACAGATACATACGCCCCACTCAGTGAATATGCAGGTGTATACACAGATACATACGCCCCACTCAGTGAATATGCAGGTGTATACACAGATACATACGCCCCACTCAGTGAATATGCAGGTGTATACACAGATACATACGCCCCACTCAGTGAATATGCAGGTGTATACACAGATACATACGCCCCACTCAGTGAATATGCAGGTGTATACACAGATACATACGCCCCACTCAGTGAATATGCAGGTGTATACACAGATACATACGCCCCACTCAGTGAATATGCAGGTGTATACACAGATACATACGCCCCACTCAGTGAATATGCAGGTGTATACACAGATACATACGCCCCACTCAGTGAATATGCAGGTGTATACACAGATACATACGCCCCACTCAGTGAATATGCAGGTGTATACACAGATACATACGCCCCACTCAGTGAATATGCAGGTGTATACACAGATACATACGCCCCACTCAGTGAATATGCAGGTGTATACACAGATACATACGCCCCACTCAGTGAATATGCAGGTGTATACACAGATACATACGCCCCACTCAGTGAATATGCAGGTGTATACACAGATACATACGCCCCACTCAGTGAATATGCAGGTGTATACACAGATACATACGCCCCACTCAGTGAATATGCAGGTGTATACACAGATACATACGCCCCACTCAGTGAATATGCAGGTGTATACACAGATACATACGCCCCACTCAGTGAATATGCAGGTGTATACACAGAGATTCACACCTCTGTGTATATGTCCTACTGCTACAAGACCTACGCTCGCTGTAATTGGTTGAATGAGCTGTAATCTAACAGTCAATACCCGACACACAGTGTTGTCCATCCGTGCGGTGGTTATTGTTCCCATCAACAAGTGGCAACCTTCATAAGTGTCGTAAAGGCACTTCCAAGAGACCAGTCACAAAGAATCAAGGCCATACATGGAGACGCTAAATACAAATAACTAAAATAGAGGAAGTGTGATTTGCTAAAATTTGGTAAAATTCCACCAAAAGGATTTTGATGGGCAGGTCTAAAGCTGTGATTCTTCGCCTTCTCGCCTCTCCTTGTAAAATTGGTACGATACTTTCTGGGATGGCTGACCCGCCTTAAACTTCTGTAGAAATGGTAAAAACTTATTAATTTAGACTAAATTAATAAGTTTTCACATATAATTTAACTCTAGTGAGGTATTCACAATATCAACAATAAATTCTCATCAGAATTTTAATATTTGTCTTCACCGGGTATATTTACCCGGGTATAACATACCCGGCACAATACCGTGACTGGAACAATACACAAATAACCCGCACATATGAGAGAGAAGCTTACCACGACGTTTCGGTCCGACTTGGACCATTTACAAAATCACACTGACTTTGTAAATGGTCCAAGTTGGACCGAAACGTCGTCGTAAGCTCCTCTTTCCCATGAGCGAGTTATTTGTGTATTATTACCATACACAGTAAAACATGAGGGAGAGTGATGGTGGTGAGAGTTGTTTTTATCTTAATTAATATTGTTAGGTAGATGTTCTGGTACCTTTTACTCAGTACTTGAGTACTTCCAGCAGCAACCTTTTACTCAGTACTTGAGTACTTCCAGCAGGAACTAGAGCTTTCTTGTCTCAGTCTTTCAAATTGCATACAAGTCAGTTTAATAAATGACTTGTTACTCAAATGATTATCGAGTGATCGAACCAAATTATATTCAATGATTTATGAGTGAGAGAGACTGACTCATGATAAATGACCCCCTACCGACTCGTTCCAAAATTGTGGACTCACTGGTCAGTAAAATGAGCTATATAAATTATTTTCGCATAAATTCAATTACGTACTCTCATAATTATTAATATTTCAAACAAAATTTCGACTGACAAAAATACACAAATTCATATAATGATTATTTATCTGCTTTTCATTGCACTAATAGCCAGCTCTTAGAGGACGCGAAACATTTCAACTTGCTGCTCGTCCGAGAGAACCATCAACATTGCCACTTCCCGTAGATGCTCCGGGAAGTGTCAGATAGATGCTCCGGGAAGTGTCAGACACTGACATATATGTTATTGCTGATATACAGTAGTGATAAAATGATGAACACATGTGGCAACACTTGGGTATCTTTCTAACCGAAACTTTTCGACTGAGAAGCAAACTTCTTCAGTCGAATATAGGCGAATATAACAACGGAAACAGTAGAAGCGTCTATAATGATATCCTATATTACAAATGTTTTATCACACTGGGACAAGTAGGTCACTACTAACACTATGTTTGGACTACCAGCGCAGCAGCCCATCAATACATGATTATTTCTCAGTGACTGCTGCTTATCTTTTATCTTGACTCTTGCTCCTTATCAAGAGATGCCAGAGAGAAAACAGCTCTGCAGAAATCAGTTAACTGCGTAAGTTTTCTGAGTGATTAGCTTTAAAAGAATTCATTCGAATCCGGCTGCTAGTGTGTTAGTTAAAGCCCGTCAACTGCACTAGGGTCATTAAGGCTGGAAATCACGTGTACTTGTGACTTACCTGTGACCTCTCGCGGCCCAGCCTCAAGCCAAGCCTCCCTGTTAATTGTCTGGTCAACCAAACCACGGAACGGGTGGTGATTGAACCCATGGCGAGTGAATCCTAAAACTCTAGGCCAGTGCAAGTGGTTTAAGCACTGGCCTAGAGTTTTGGACTCTACTGCCATAGGTTCAGTTCCCTCCCGTTCCATAGTTTGTTTGCAATCGTCTTATTACTGGTCAACCAGGCTGTTTCTCTAGGCAACCCGCATACTCTCATATTCAAAATCAATCTGCCTGATCTGGCTCATCACGGAGGTAGTGATCCAGTTCCCTCTTGAAGACTTTAACACTTGTACCGACAATATTTCTGATATCTGCTGGTAGCAGGTTGAACAGTCTGGTCTCCCGGATGTTTATGCATTTTTTTTATTGTTCCCGTGGCTCTGCTACATCTCTGAGTATTTTATATTTCCTCTCACTAACAAGAATACTTAACTCCATAAAATATAGAAATGCACATACTCGGCTGAGACACATCAATTGATTTTTGAAGAAAGAAAATTATGACACCCTGATTCGGCTTCACACACCCGTGATTCGGCTTCACACACCCGTGATTCGGCTTCACACACCCGTGATTCGGCTTCACACACCTGACTCACAACGCAACGAAACCAATGGACAGGATATGTAAATCGATTCCGTTTACTGCCCGAGTGTATTGTGGCATTACTCATAGATGTTGACTCTCTCTAAAGAGAAAAGTCAGCAAGGTGTGATGTAATATTAAGTGAAGATGGCCGCACTACCCGCCTGAGGACGCCGCGCACTACCCGCCTGAGGACGCCGCGCACTACCCGCCTTTCAAGAAGAAAAAACGGGATCGTGTTGAAATCAATTTAACTAACATCCTGGTACGACTATTAAAGTTCACCTTCAAATGACCAGTAATATTGAATTCCTTCTAAGAAGTCACCTTGCTGACACATCAGTACATAAAACTACCCTGCAAAAATATAGCCTCTACTGACTTCACAAGCTGACACGTGTGTTGGATGACACGAACTGAACATTAATTACTGCATACCACACTCACCTTCCACCCCTTACTGACACACCACTTAGATCACCTTCCACCCCTTACTGACACACCACTAAGATCACCTTCCACCCCTTACTGACACACCACTTAGATCACCTTCCACCCCTTACTGACACACCACTTAGATCACCTTCCACCCCTTACTGACACACCACTTAGATCACCTTCCACCCCTTACTGACACACTAGATCACCTTCCACCCCTTACTGACACACCACTAGATCACCTTCCACCCCTTACTGACACCACGTCCCCTTTCCCCCTCTGCACACCAGATCACCTTCCACCCCTTGACACACCTGTCACCTTCCACTACTGACACTACTAAGATCACCTACCCTCTGACACCACTTGATCACCTTCCACCTTCGACACACCACTTAGATCACCTTCCACCCCTTACTGACACCCACTTAGATCACCTTCCACCCTTACTGACCACCACTGTCTCCTTCCACCTTACTGACACACCACTTAGATCACCTTCCACCCCTTACTGACACACCACTTAGATCACCTTCCATCCACTCCACATTTATGCACCTTAATCACCTTCCATCACCATTACTGACCACCACTTGGAGAATCACACTTCCCCCTTACTGAACACCACTTAGATCACCTACTCTTAGATCACCCCTTTGACGGGACACCACTTGTTGTAAATCCCTACCACCCCTTTGGAAGCACGTTCACTTGTCATCCTCCACCCCTTGGACAGACTGTTGTCCCTACCACCTTACTGACGACACAGTTTGATCACCTCTCCACCTAGAGTTTGTGCCCTACCAGCCTGTGTCCAGTTCCATTTTTCCCCTACCAGTCCTACTGTGGAGAGATCACACATTGGTCCCTCACCTTTGGGACCACTTGTGACAGCCGTAGGGAAGTTTTGTCCCCTACCAGCCTGTGTGTGAGGAGGAGGACAGCGGAGTGTGTTGTGTCCCCTACCAGCCTGTGTGGAGAGAGTGACAGTGGAGTGTTGTGTCCCCTACCAGCCTGTGTGGAGGGGAGGAGAGTGTGTTGTGTCCCCTACCAGCCTGTGTGGAGGGGAGGAGTGTGTGTTGTGTCCCCTACCAGCCTGTGTGGAGGGGAGGAGAGTGTGTTGTGTCCCCTACCAGCCTGTGTGGAGGGAGGAGTGTGTGTTGTGTCCTACCAGCGTGAGGAGGGGGTGTGTGGGAGAGGAGTGTGTGCCCACCAGCTGTGGGAGAGGGTGTGTGTCCCTACCAGCCTGTGTGGAGGGGAGGAGTTTTTGCCTAGCTGTGGAGATCCTACCACCTGTGTGGGGGAGGTGTGTTGTGTCCCCACCATGTGGTTTCCTGTGGGAGGGAGGAGTGTGTTGTGTCCCCTACCAGCCTGTGTGGAGGGGATTGTCCTCATGTGTGAGGGGGGTGTTGTGTCCCTACCAGCCTGTGTGGAGGGAGGAGTGTGTGTTGTGTCCCCTACCAGTGTGGAGGAGGTGTTGTGTCCCCTACCAGCCTGTGTGGAGGAGGAGTGAGTGTTGTGTCCCCTACCAGCCTGTGTGGAGGGAGGAGTGTGTGTGTCCCCTACCAGCCTGTGTGGAGGAGAGGAGTGTGTTGTGTCCCCTACCAGCCTGTGTGGAGGAGAGGAGTGTGTTGTGTCCCCTACCAGCCTGTGTGGAGGGAGGAGGTGTGTGTGTCCCCTACCAGCCTGTGTGAGGAGGAGTGTGTTGTGTCCCCTACCAGCCTGTGTGGAGGGAGGAGTGTGTTGTGTCCCTACCAGCCTGTGGAGAGAGGGTGTGTTGTGTCCTACACCTGTGTGAGGGGAAGTTGTGTCCCCTACCAGCCTGTGGAGGAGTGTGTGTCCCCTCCAGCCTGTGTGAGGAGAAGGAAAGATGTTTGTCCCCTACCAGCCTGTGTGAGGAGAGTGTTTGTCCCTCCACCTGTGGAGGAAGTGTTGTGTCCCTACCAGCCTGTGGAGAGAGGGTGTGTTGTGTCCCCACCAGCCTGTGGGGAGAGGAGTGTGTTGTGTCCCCTACCAGCCTGTGTGAGGAGGTGTGTTGTGTCCCCTACCACCTGTGGAGAGAGTGTTGTGTCCCACCACCTGTGTAGGGAGTGTTGTGTCCCTACCAGCCTGTGGAGGGAGAGTGTGTTGTGCCCTACCAGCCTGTGTGGAGGGAGGTGTTGTGTCCCTACCAGCCTGTGTGAGGAGAGTGTGTTGTGTCCCTACCAGCCTGTGTGAGGAGAGTGTGTTTGTCCCTACCAGCCTGTGGAGGGAGTTTGTCCCTACCACCTGTGTGAGAGGAGGAGTGTGTTGTGTCCCCTACCAGCCTGTGAGGAGGAGGTGTTGTGTCCCCTACCAGCCTGTGTGGAGAGGAAGTGTTGTGTCCCTCCAGCCTGTGTGGAGGAGAGTGTGTTGTGTCCCTACCAGCCTGTGTGGAGGAGGAGGGTTGTGTCCCTACCAGCCTGTGTGAGGAGAGTGTGTTGTGTCCCCTACCAGCCTGTGTGGAGGAGAGGTGTTGTGTCCCCACCAGCCTGTGTGGAGGAGAGTGTGTTGTGTCCCCTACCAGCCTGTGTGGAGGAGAGTGTGTTGTGTCCCCTACCAGCCTGTGTGAGGGAGATGTTGTGTCCCCTACCAGCCTGTGTGGAGAGGAGAGTGTGTTGTGTCCCTACCAGCCTGTGTGAGAGGAGTGTGTTGTGTCCCCTACCAGCCTGTGTGAGAGAGGAGTGTTGTGCCCTACCAGCCTGTGGAGGAGGAGTGTGTTGTGTCCCTACCAGCCTGTGTGGAGGAGAGTGTGTTGTGTCCCTACCAGCCTGTGTGAGAGAGATGTTGTGTCCCTACCAGCCTGTGTGGAGAGGAGAGTGTTGTGTCCCCTACCAGCCTGTGTGAGGGGAGGAGTGGTGTTGTGTCCCTACCAGCCTGTGTGGGGAGGAAGTGTGTTGTCCCCTACCAGCCTGTGTGGAGGAGGGAGTGTGTTGTGTCCCCTACCAGCCTGTGTGGAGGGGGAGGTGTTGTGTCCCCTACCAGCCTGTGTGGAGGAGGAGGGTGTTGTGTCCCTACCAGCCTGTGGGAGAGGAGGAGTGTGTTGTGTCCCTACCAGCCTGTGTGAGGAGGAGAGTGTGTGTGTCCCCTACCAGCCTGTGTGGAGGGAGGAGTGTGTTGTGTCCCCTACCAGCCTGTGTGGAGGAGGAGAGTGTTGTGTCCCCTACCAGCCTGTGTGGAGGGGAGGAGTGTGTGTTGTGTCCCCTACCAGCCTGTGTGGAGAGGAGGTGTGTTGTCCCTACCAGCCTGTGGGGAGGAGGGTGTGTTGGCCCACAGCCTGTGTGAGGGGGAGGAGGTGTGTTGTGTCCTCCCCTGTGTGAGGGGAGAGTGTTGTGTCCCTACCAGCCTGTGTGAGGGGAGGAGGTGTTGTGTCCCTACCAGCCTGTGTGGAGGGAGGAGGTGTTGTGTCCTACCAGCCTGTGGGAGGGAAGAGTGTGTTTGTCCCTACCACCGTGTGGAGGGGAGGAGGTGTTGTGCCCTACAGCCTGTGGGAGGGGAGGAGGTGTGTTGTGTCCCTACCAGCCTGTGTGAGGGAGGGTGTTGTGTCCCTACCAGCCTGTGGGAGAGGAGGTGTGTTGTGTCCCTACCAGCCTGTGTGGAGGGAGGAGGTGTGTGTCCCACCAGCCTGTGGGAGGGAGAGTGTGTGTGTCCCTACCGCTGTGGGAGGAGAGGGGTGTTGTGTCCCCTACCAGCCTGTGGGGGAGGGTGTGGTCCACCAGTGTGTGGAGGGAGAGGTGTGGCCCACCAGTGTGTGGAGGAGGAGGTGTGTTGTGTCCCTACCAGCCTGTGTGGAGGGAGAGTGTGTCCCTACCAGCCTGTGGAGAGGAGGTGTTGTGTCCCACCAGCCTGGGGAGGGAGAGTGTTTGTGTCCTACAGCCTGTGTGGAGGGAGAGTTGTTGTGTCCCCTACCAGCCTGTGTGAAGGGGAGGTGTGTTGTGTCCCCACCACCTGTGTGGAGGAGGAGGTGTGTCCCCTACCAGCCTGTGTGGAGAGGAGGAGTGGTTGTTTCCTACCAGCCTGTTGGGAGGAGCTACCAGCCTGTGTGGAGGGAGGAGTGTGTTGTGTCCCCACCAGCCTGTGTGAAGGGGAGGAGTGTGTGTTGTGTCCCCTACCAGCCTGTGTGGAGGGGAGGAGAGAGTGTTGTCTCCTACCCTCCTGTGTGGAGGGGAGGAGAGTGTGTGTGTCCCCTACCAGCCTGTGTGGAGGAGAGGAGGTGTTGTGTCCCCTACCAGCTTGTGTGGAGGGAGGAGAGTGTGTTGTCTCCTACCCGCCTGTGTGGAGGGGAGGAGTGTGTTGTGTCCCCTACCAGCCTGTGTGGAGGGAGGAGAGTGTGTTGTGTCCCCTACCAGCCTGTGTGGAGGAGAGGAGAGTGTGTTGTGTCCCCTACCAGCCTGTGTGGAGGAGAGGAGTGTGTGTTGTCTCCTACCCGCCTGTGTGGAGGGGAGGAGAGTGTGTTGTGTCCCCTACCAGCCTGTGTGGAGGGGAGGAGTGTGTGTTGTGTCCCCTACCAGCCTGTGTGGAGGGGAGGAGTGTGTGTTGTGTCCCCTACCAGCCTGTGTGGAGGGAGGAGTGTGTGTTGTGTCCCCTACCAGCCTGTGTGGAGGGGAGGAGATGTGTTGTGTCCCCTACCAGCCTGTGTGGAGGGGAGGAGTGTGTTGTGTCCCCTACCAGCCTGTGTGGAGGGAGGAGTGTGTTGTGTCCCCTACCAGCCTGTGTGGAGGGGAGGAGAGTGTGTTGTGTCCCCTACCAGCCTGTGTGGAGGGGAGGAGAGTGTGTTGTGTCCCCTACCAGCCTGTGTGGAAGGGAGGAGAGTGTGTTGTATGCCCTACCCGCCTGTGTTGAGGGGAGGAGAGTGAGTGTGTTGTGTCTCCTACCCGCCTGTATGGAGGAGAGAGTGTGTGTTGTGTGTCCTACCCGCATCTCCTCGCATCTCAGACAACCTGTGTCTGTACACTTTCAAATCTGAGAATTTTTGTGTCTAATGATCATGTCTTCTTAGGTTCTCCTCTCATCTAGGGTTGAGTTTCAGGTCTTTATTCGTACTCCATAACCATCACTTCCGGAACCAACTTTGCAGAAAATCATTGGAATTTGTCGAATTCCTTCACATGCTTGAGCAAGTGTGGGCTCCATGTTGGTTCCGTGTACTCCAAGAAGGACCCAAAGTAAATTATTAATAATGTTCTACGTAATAATTTGTTAACGTCACTGAGAGCAAGTTTTAAATTTTGCTGTTTGTTTTATGTGGTTGATGTTATATGTTGGGTATGTGGTTGATGTTATATGTTGGGTGTGTGGTTGATGTTATATGTTGGGTGTGTGGTTGATGTTATATGTAGGGTGTGTGGTTGATGTTATATGTTGGGTGTGTGGTTGATGTTATATGTTGGGTGTGTGGTTGATGTTATATGTTGGGTGTGTGGTTGATGTTATATGTTGGGTGTGTGGTTGATGTTATATGTTGGGTGTGTGGTTGATGTTATATGTTGGGTACGTGGCTGATGTTATATGTTGGGTACGTGGCTGATGTTATATGTTGGGTACGTGGCTGATGTTATATGTTGGGTAGTGTGATGTTATATTTGGGTAGTGTGATGTTATAGTTGGGTATGTGGCTGATGTTATATGTTGGGTACGTGGCTGATGTTATATGTTGGGTACGTGGCTAATGTTATATGTTGGGTATGTGGCTGATGTTATATGTTGGGTATGTGGTTGATGTTATATGTTGGGTGTGTGGTTGCTGTTATATGTTGGGTATGTGGCTGATGTTATATGTTGGGTGTGTGGCTGATGTTATATGTTGGGTATGTGGGTTGATGTTATATGTAGGGTATGTGGGTTGATGTTATATGTAGGGTATGTGGGTTGATGTTATATGTAGGGTATGTGGTTGATGTTATATGTAGGGTATGTGGTTGATGTTATATGTTGGGTGTGTGGTTGATGTTATATGTTGGGTGTGTGGTTGATGTTATATGTTGGGTATGTGGTTGATGTTATATGTTGGGTGTGTGGTTGATGTTATATGTTGGGTGTGTGGTTGATGTTATATGTTGGGTGTGTGGTTGATGTTACATGTTGGGTGTGTGGTTGATGTTATATGTTGGTATGTGGTTGATGTTATATGTTGGGTGTGTAGTTGATGTTATATGTAGGGTGTGTGGTTGATGTTATATGTTGGGTGTGTGGTTGATGTTATATGTTGGGTGTGTGGTTGATGTTATATGTTGGGTGTGTGGTTGATGTTCTATGTTGGGTGTGTGGTTGATGTTCTATGTTGGGTGTGTGGTTGATGTTCTATGTTGGGTGTGTGGTTGTTGTTATATGGCTGGGCATGTGGTTGATGTTTCATGGTGGGCTTGTGGTTGATGTTGCATGGTGGGCTTGTGGTTGATGTTGCATGGTGGGCATGTGGTTGATGCTGCATGGTGGGCATGTGGTTGATGATGCATGGTGGGCATGTGGTTGATGCTGCATGGTGGGCATGTGGTTGATGATGCATGGTGGGCATGTGGTTGATGATGCATGGTGGGCATGTGGTTGATGATGCATGGTGGGCATGTGGTTGATGATGCATGGTGGGCATGTGGTTGATGATGCATGGTGGGCATGTGGTTGATGATGCATGGTGGGCATGTGGTTGATGATGCATGGTGGGCATGTGGTTGATGCTGCATGGTGGGCTTGTAGTTGATGTTGCAGGGTGGGCTTGTAGTTGATGTTGCAGGGTGGGCTTGTAGTTGATGTTGCATGGTGGGCTTGTAGTTGATGTTGCATGGTGGGCATGTGGTTGATGATGCATGGTGGGCATGTGGTTAATGCTGCATGGTGGGCATGTGGTTGATGAATGTGATGAATATAAAATATAATAATTGGTTATATGTGCGTCTTCTTGGTGGCGGGAATGCAATGATAAGGTCTTCGGAGGTTTCTCCTTTATTAATATAAAGTGCGAGGTACATAGGCTGTGTTAGTGGCCATGGCCCGGGTGGGCCATGCCTTGCGAGGGAGAGAGAAGTAGACCTTGTTGACTCTAGGCTGCCTGGACGAGAAGTGAGGAAGGAACATGGTGGAGCAAAGTGACGTGGGTATAGGCCTATAGGTGGCAGCACAAGCATGGCGCAAAATAAGAACTCAGCTGGCAGACAGCATGGCTGTCTATGCAGGCAGCAAGTCTGTCTACAAAAGTTTTAGTGAGAGGCTTGGCTCATGCAAGGTTTACTCACATATCTTGCTAATTTCATGAGTGTGGTACATAATCTCAAAGACTGTACTCCGGGTCCGGTCTTCTCATGGTCTTTCCTATCATTAATTTACACTTTTAACGATCGAACTTTGACACCCACTTTCCTGATCACATTTGCAACCTGTTTAAGTCACTTAAGAGCCTTTCTCTGTTACATCCTTAATTAATATGAGAGAGGGTGGGAGAAAGGGGAGAGCAAGAGAAAGAGGGAGAGGGAGGGAGAGTGGGAGAAAGGGGAGAGCAAGAGAAAGGGGAGAGCGAGAGAAAGGGGGAGAGTGAGAGAAAGGGGGAGAGTGAGGGAGAGCGAGAGAAAGGGGTAGAGGGAGAGAGGGGAAGAGGGAGAGAAAGGGGAAAGAGAGAGAGGAGGGAGGGAGGGGCAGGGGGAGAGGGAGGTAACGAGAGAGAAGTGTGACTGCAGGAGGTGGAGTGCTAGACAAGAGTTAGACAAGTGTGTGGGAACAAACGTAAGAGTTTGATTACACTCAACACGCCACAAAATGAACACTTGTCTTAGAGTGATTCTCTGAGTACAGGTACCTGGTACGTTGCTCCTGGATACGCTGTACACTGTAACCGAGTACACAACATCATGATTACTCACATTTTCTCTCTCACCCATTCTCTATCTCATATATATAATATATATGAGGTACCACAGCCTCAGAGTAGAGAATAAAAGTTCAGATTTCTCCCCGGAACTGAATATTCTCCTACCACCCTCTATATGCTATGTTTGTGAACTTTATTTGAAAACAAATTACAATAAAAAACAGAGATACAATGGGAAGGAGAACTAAGTGCATATTACGAGTGGGCAAAGTATAGAGTGCTTTTTAACTCGTAATATAGATCAATATTCCTTCCTTCTTTTGTATCAAATAGGAAATAGAAACTTCAAACAAAAATCGATTTAATTTAATTAAACTAGAATTAGCTTTTGTTTGATAAGTATGCTATAAATATATATACACTGTTTAAGGTTCCTTTAAGTTTCTAAAGGAAGTTAACACATTCTTAAACACTGAACCTTCAGTAGTAATGAAGTACAATAAGAAAATACTACAATGCACGATAAACACAAATATGGTTTCTGACTGGCCGTGTTTTCAAAAATAATTCACTGGGGTATCACTCAGTAGAACAGTTCTGGCTTACACAGTAAAGACATCAAAATCCAATGATC